>BNST01000188.1:0-174285 GCA_019650275.1 Xylocarpus granatum
TGTTGAAAATGAAGGGATTGAGGGTGAAGATAAAAGGCCCAAATAACTCTTTGATTGGCCTATGTACACCCATATCAAGCCCAAAGCCCATATCAAGCTAACCGCTAAAGGACGAAATAACGGCTAGTAAGCTAATCACTAATGGACGAAATAACGGCTAGTTCTTGAAATTGAAAGCTATGCTGTTATGTGTTGTACCTAGCTGTTAGAAAAGTAAAATCAACTTGTACCTAGCCGTTAGGATGTTGTATATATATACCCAAGATGTGTAAAGTGAAATACAAGCTTCTTTATTCTTTCATCAATACTTTCTTTCACACTTCTTTGTTTCTTCAATATTTTTCACATGGTATCAGAGCAGGTTTCATCTCTAATCTAGCTTTTTACCTTTTGTTGCTTTGTTGGTTCTTGGTGTATCAAGACATTCCCCTTCATAGCCAAATTAAAGAATGGAAAGGGAGGGCTCGTCATACAACACCAAGAGCAGAAGTTCCTTCAAGGGAGTTGATAATGATGGTAACACCACCTTGAAACTTACCACATTTCCCTTGAATGGAAAAAATTACTCAATTTGGATCAATCCCGCTGAAAGAGCATTATGTGGAAAACGAGCATTGGGTTTCGTGAATGGCAGAATCACAAAGCCCACAGACACATCAAGTGAAGAATATGAAGATTGGTGTTATAATGACAACTTGGTGTACACATGGATTTTAAATTCCATGGAACCATCCTTGGTAGGTGCATTCTCAAAGGCTGAAACTTCTAAAGCACTTTGGGAGTCTATCAAGAGACAATTTGGTCATCAAGGAAACTTGATGAGAATATACGAGTTGAAGCAGTTCATCAACAATATCAGCCTTAGTGGAGGTGATCCGATAGAATATAACACCAAAATTAAGGAGGCATGGGATGAACTTCAATCATTAAGGCCGAATACTACCAACATTGAAGAGGTGGAAAAAAGGGCCAATGAAGATCTTGTGATATCGTATTTGATGGGTTTGGGTTCGGACTACGAAGATCTTCGGAATCACATTCTTAGAATTGAACCTTTGCCTTATTATGATGATGTTGCAAACAAGGTTAATAAAGAGTACTTGCAAAGAAAGATTTTGAATGGGAATTCAAGCAAGGCTGAGAGAGGTAGTTTGGTGGACAGCAAGGAAGAAGGCAGGATGGTCCAAGGAGCAAAAGTTAAGGCTAAGTGTGATAAATGTGGACGGATGCACAACCTTAAAGACAAATGCTGGAAGTGTGGGCACTGCAAGATGCTTGGTCATACTAAAGAAAAATGTTGGGTTCTTAATCCACATTTGAGGCCAGTTAACTTCAAGGAAAAGGCGCCACCACAAGGTGCTCAAAATGCAATCGAAAAAGGGAACTCAAAACTCCTTGAGGATTTGGCCAAACTACTTCGGAACCATCTTCCAAGCTCCTCTCAAGGTATGATTTCCAACTCACATTTTAAGTTTGACCCTTGGGTTATTGATTCAGGTGCTACTAATCATATGTTTAGAAATAAAAACATGGCATCTAGAATAGAAACCCTAGGAAACATTAGAAATGTGACAATAGCCAATGGTAATGAAATACCCATTAAGGGATTAGGAGATATTAAAGTTTTATCCAAGAGAACAAGTGGCCTTTATATGCCAAATTTTTCATCAAATTTGCTGTCCGTTAGTAGAATAACAAAAGACTTAAATTGTCGTGTTACCTTTGAACCCAATAAGGTGATATTTCAGGACATGTCAACCGGGAAGAAGATTGGTGAGGGAACCTTACATGACGGCCTATATTTTTTGGATAGTACCAATCAAGCCCTTAGAGTTGAGGAAGACAGTGGACTTCAGAAACTTTGGCATGCAAGACTAGGCCATCCTCCTAGTAACATTCTGTGTAAAATGATTCCGAAAATGAAGTTTAGTGATTTTAAACAATGTAGGGCTTGTAATCTTGGAAAACAGACTAAACTTCCTTTTGTACATTCGGAAACTTGTTATAATGAAATATTTGATCTTGTTCACTCTGATCTATGGACTTCTCCTTTAGAATCTCACAATGGCTTTAGATATTTTGTCACATTCATTGATCACAAGTCGAGATACACTTGGATATACTTGATTAAAAACAAATCAGAGACCTTATCATGTTTTAAAGAGTATGTTTCCTTAATTGAAAATCAACTTGGTAAAAGGATTAAGATTCTTAGGAGCGACAATGGGGGAGAATATACTAGTCATGCCTTTGAGAATTACTTGAGCACTTTAGGGATAGTTCATCAAACGACTTGCCCCTACACACCTGAACAAAATGGTGTGGCCGAGCGGAAAAATCGGCACATTTTAGATGTAGGAAGGTCACTAATGTTTCATCACAATGTCCCTAAAAGATATTGGAATGAAGCCATTCTCACTGCCATACATTTGATAAATCGTATGCCTTCGAAGTTGTTGAATGGAAAATCTCCTTTTGAATTGTTGCATAATAGGCAACCAAACTTATCTTATCTAAAGGTATTTGGCTGTACTTGTTATGTTCACATCCCTAATCATGCTAGAGATAAATTGAGTCATAGGAGTGTAAAGTGCATATTTTTAGGGTATTGCATTGATAAAAAGGGTTATAAATGTTTAGATCCTTCTACGAATGAGAAATTCTTGTCAAGAAATGTTACTTTTCTGGAAAGTGATCCTTACTTTGATAAAGTGAGAAATGAAGGAGAAATGAAAGGGGATCCTCTTCCCCTATCTATTGTAGGTAATCGGTTGAGTTTGTTAAGGAATAACAATCAAATCAATAATGGAGTTAGTTTGAATGAAAGCGAAAAAGAGGATTTTATCTATGAAGATTCAACACAACAGAATGGTGATATTCATGAACCATTGGAATCAAATGAAGAACAAAACATAGTTAGCGAAAGTCAAAGTGAGGAAACACCTTGTGATGAGAACCCTAATGATCAATTAGTTTTAGAGCATGAAATCCCATTTAGTTCCTCACCGGTGGGTCAAAATGAGAGAGAGTCCGATTCTTCATCACATGATCAAAATTTTCCTCTTAGAAGATCTCAAAGAATTAGGAAGCCTCCATCCGAATGGCAGAAAAATAGGGTATTCTTTTATGGGAACAAAGTCACAGCACATCCTATACAAAATTATTATACCTTAGATAATGTTAAAGAGAGTTATAGAGTGTTTTTAAGCAAATTGGATAGTTTGAAAGAGCCATCTTGCTACAACGAGGCCAAGGACATTCCTATTTGGAGAAATGCCATGGATGAGGAGTTGGAAGCTTTAGTTAAGAATAAGACATGGGAAATTGTTACTCTTCCCCAAGGTAAGAAAACAGTTGGGTGTAAATGGGTGTACAAAACCAAGCTGAAGAGTGATGGTTCCATTGAGAAACATAAAGCTAGATTGGTTGCTAAAGGATTCACTCAAACCTATGGTTTAGATTACACGGAGACATTTGCCCCAGTAGCCAAAATGAACACCATTAGAGTTATTTTGTCCTTAGCCACTAATTATGAATGGGAAATGTATCAAATGGATGTTCGAAATGCTTTTCTCCAGGGGGAATTAGAAGAAGAGGTTTACATGGATATCCCACAAGGATACAACATTAAAGTACCAAAACCGCATGTATGTAAGCTTAGAAAAGCCATCTATGGCTTAAAACAATCTCCTAGGGCCTGGTACTCTAAGTTGTTAGGTGCTTTAACTTCTCAACACTTTAAGGTTAGTAGTGCTGATCACTCTTTATTCATAAAACACTCCAATAATGGTATTACTGTTGTGATAATATATGTGGATGATATCATTATAACAGGGAGTGATACTTTGGGAATAAACAGCACTAAAAGTTATTTAAAGTCTACTTTTGATATTAAAGACCTTGGACACTTACGGTATTTTCTAGGTATAGAGATAGCTCATTCTAATAAAGGGCTATTTCTATCCCAAAGAAAATACACACTTGATCTTTTGAAAGAGACAGGTAAGCTTGGAGGGAAGATAGCATCAACTCCAATTGAAGTACAAGCCAAAAAGAAGGAGGGCAAACCAATTGAAGACATCAAGCAATATCAAAGAATTGTGGGTAAGTTAATCTACTTAACTATTACAAGACCTGACATTTCTTTTGCTGTGAATCAGGTAAGCCAATTCATGACTTGTCCAATGACCAATCACATGGAAATGGTGGACCGAATACTCAAATATCTCAAAGGGAACTCTAGGACAAGGATTACTAATGAAGAAACATGGACATCACCAAATTTTTGCCTACACGGATGCTGATTGGGCAGGAAGCATTGAAGATCGCAAGTCTACAACTGGATATTGTACTTTTGTTGGTGGGAATTTAGTGACTTGGAAGAGCAAAAAGCAAACCGTGGTGGCCAAATCAAGTGCCGAAGCTGAATATAGAGCAATGGCTTCAACCACCAGTGAATTGATATGGTTGAAGGCATTGGTTGAAGATTTGGGTTTTAATGTCGAGGCACCTATGAAGCTACATTGTGATAACAAATCAGCGATACATATTGCAAACAATCCGGTGTTTCATGAGAGGACCAAGCATATAGAGGTAGATTGTCACTTTATAAGAGAAAAATATTTGAACAAGACAATCTCAATGCCTTATGTCAAGAGCGAAGATCAATTGGCGGACATATTCACCAAACCTCCGAGTATTCAACAACTTCAAAAGTTTGTATGCAAGTTGAACTTGATCAATTTGTTCAAGCCCAACTTGAGGGGGAGTGTTGAAAATGAAGGGATTGAGGGTGAAGATAAAAGGCCCAAATAACTCTTTGATTGGCCTATGTACACCCATATCAAGCCCAAAGCCCATATCAAGCTAACCGCTAAAGGACAAAATAACGGCTAGTAAGCTAATCACTAATGGACGAAATAACGGCTAGTTCTTGAAATTGAAAGCTATGCTGTTATGTGTTGTACCTAGCTGTTAGAAAAGTAAAATCAACTTGTACCTAGCCGTTAGGATGTTGTATATATATACCCAAGATGTGTAAAGTGAAATACAAGCTTCTTTATTCTTTCATCAATACTTTCTTTCACACTTCTTTGTTTCTTCAATATTTTTCACTGGGATGGTTCTGTACATGCACGCGGATTAAGCTAATATTTTAGTAGAAACGACTCAAGATAGAAGTCAAAAAGATAGCTCATGAATGTGATACTTGCCAACGAACAAAACCAAAAAGTGGTAAGACCAAAGGTTTGTTACAACCTTTGCTAATACCCGGACAAGTTTGAGAGGATTTAACCATGGATTTCACCACGGGAATGCCCAATAGCAAGGGATGAATAGTCGTCTTTGCACAATGTTCATGGCAAGAGAAGTGGCAAAAGTGCACACTTTGTGCCACTCAAGCAACTGTATATGGCAAGAGAAGTGGCGTAAAAGTTCATCAAGTATGTGGGTAGACTTCATGGCATCCTTTGCACAACATTATCCGATAAAGACATGGTTTTCATGAATAAGTTCTAGAAGGAACTTTTCACACAGCTAGGTAGCAACTTAGTCGCTTTATTAGCCTTTCATCCATAAACAGATTACTAAAGTGAGGTAACTAACCAAACTGTAGAGCAATATTTGAGATGTTTCTGCCATGACCATCAAAGCGAATGAAAAGAGTACATACCATGGGCAGAATTGTGGTATAACACTACCTATCATGTGGTAATCAAGACGTTGCCATATCAAGCTATATATTGTAGGATTCACCTGAATTATCAAGTTATACCATAGGAAACAACACCATACATGGAGTGGATATCACACTTCAAATAAGAGACAAGGTCTTGAAGAGACTCAAGCATGAACTTGAGTGAGAAAGAGATCGAATAAAAAGACAAGCTGAAAAGAGACGGAAGGAAGATAAGTTTAAGGTAGGAGACTATGTTTATCTCAAGATCCATCCCAGAGGAAAGATAAAAGCCGAAAACCAACTACAGCTAAGCTAGCTACAAAGTATTTCGGGGCTTATGAAGTTCTTGAGCGAATTGGACTAAACTTCATCCGGTATTTCATATTTCATTGTTAAGGAAGAAGTAAGGAGATGTGAAACAAGTAAATAAAGGACTGCCCAATGTTTTCAAGAAGATCACTTTGGGCAACAACCAAAGAAGCCTTAGGATTTTACATAGTCAGCTATGGGCATAATTAGAGGCCAGTATGGAAAGTTCTCATCTAGTGGAGTCAGTCATCGAAGGATGAAGCAACATAGGAGGACTATGATAATATCCAGCAATGGTTACTAACTTTCATCTTTAAGACAAGGTGAATGTTCAAGAAAGGAGGATTGTTTGAAGACCTTAAAAGGCAGAGGGAACAAAAACGGTATAAGAGGATGCAAGAGAAAGGCGACAGGTAGCAAAGTAGGCAACAGAACCAAGCATGGGCTAGAACATGTGCACAACAAGAATGGATATAATAAACGTACAGCCTAACAGTGAGGCCTGACAAAAGTCTGACCTTGTCCTAATTGACCAAGGACATCCATACCAAAAAGGATTCTTGCAATAGCATGACATGCATGATGAGTTTAATAGCAATAGCATATGCCATGATGAATTCCAACCTTAGACGGACATGCCAAAAGGAAGTCCAGTAGCTATATGACATAAGATAAGGCAAGAAGTTTTAGTCCAAGTAGGATTCTACAATCAAGAAGATTAAGAATCCTAGTACAATTCGAAAACCTTTAGATAAGGTTTATCTTGATAAAATTCTAGTTTTCTTAGAAGACCTTGATGACCTAGGAATCCTTGTCCTAAGAGAATAAAGTATTTTAATACTAGTTAAACTAGGCAAGGCTGTCATTACTATAAATAAAGTCTCATTACTTGTAATTGGACATTCATTATGAATCATTATTCATTAATCAAGATCTTAGCATTCAACATTCTTGCCCATTGACTATCTTTGTTGGTTATCTTTGAAGAGTTGTTTTAAGATAACTTGGGCTTAAGTCAAGGTATGTTGAAACAAAGCTGAGTGAGCCGATTGATCAATCTCCATATTCATACTAGCATCGTGATCGTGCATTGGAGATGAAAAGATTGAGGGTGAAGATGAAAAGCCTAAATAACTCTTTTGCTGATCTATGAGTACCCACATCAAGCCCAAAGCCCATTTCATACTAAACCGCTAAAGGACAAAATAATGGCTAATTTTTTAAAGTTGAAAAATGTGCTTTTATATGTTGTACCTAGCTATTAGAAAAGTGAGTTTGTACCTAGCCGTTATGATAGTGTGTATATAAATACAAGATTGTAAATGTTTAGACATTGAATAAGAAGTAGAAAACAATTCTTTATATTCTTCATCTTTCTCTCCTTGGTAAAAGTTCTCTCATTCTCTCATTAAAATTAACATGGTCTCAGAGCAGTAAGTTCCTATCATTCTTCTTGTTCTTTATTCTTTCATAGTGGTGCTTAAAAAATATCTCCCATTCTCTGCCCAAATCTAAATGGCAAGTGAGGGACCCTCTTTAGGCACCAATAAATCCAGTGAAGCACCTTCTCAAACTACCATCAACACCTCTTCTAGAACCACTTCCATGATAATGGAAGTAGATGCTAACACCTCCCTTAAACTCACCACAATTCTACTAAACAACCACAACTACCCCATATGGGTCAAGGTTGCAACAAATGCTTGTTGTGGTAAAAATTGATACGGGTTTGTCATAAGAAAGGTTAAAGACCTTTGGATGATGATGGATTTGAAGAATGGTTCGAAGTAGACAAAATGGTTCTAACTTGGATCCTTAACTCAATAAAACCAAGCTTGATTGGTATCTTCTCCAATGCTGAGACTTCGAAAGAGTTGTGGGATTCTATCGAGAGAATCTATGGTCAGCAAAAGAATCTCATGAGAGTGTATGAGTTTAAATCTTTTCTTAATAAGCTTAATCAAGGTGAAATGAGCTCGGTTGAACACTTGGGAAAATTCGTAGAGGCATAGGATGAGCTTCACTCCTATAGGCTAGAAACCAATGACATTGCCATTATATCTTGCACGTGTAATGAGGATAAGGTATTTACTTACCTTGCTAGTTTAAACTCCAAGTTTAATGACATTTGGAACCAAATAACGAGAAGCAATGAAATACCTCCCTTCGAAGAGGTTTGTTACATGATCAACAAGGAAGAAACAGCCCATTGTGTCCTGGACGTAAATGCCCATGACTACAGGTGGAGACAAATGCTTTTTTGGCTCAAAAGAAGCTTAAAACTGAAGCCTTAGTGACCAAGTCAAAAGGAAATAACAACAATCAAAATTGAGCTAAGTGTGACCATTGTCACAAGAATGGTCACTCTAAAGATCGATGCTGGCATCTTCACCCAAAACTCATGCCATCACAGTTCAAGAAGGGTAAAGTGTCAAATCAAAGTATCGACGGTGCTCTAAGTGCCCATTCAGCTCCCATCACCGAGACTTCAAGTGTTCACTCCTTACCCTCGACGATATTGCCAAGGTTTTACGGAACCAACTCCAAATCAATATGGAAGCACTTGGAACCCAACACCATGCTCATAAAGGCAAATGGGAGGATGGTACTCTTCTTGACTCTCACTTTAACTCTCGCAATGATCATGAACCATGGATTATAGACTGAAGTGATCATATGTTTCAAAACATAAATAAAGCATCTAGACTATATCCTTTAAAGAAAATACAAAGTGTCAAAGTTGATAATGGAAAGCATGTTTCCCATTAAGTATTCAGCAGATTTAGATTTATTGTCAAAACATACTAAAGGGTTCTATATTCCTAATTTTATTCTAATCTATTATCGGTTGGTAAACTCACTAAAGACATTAATTGTACTGCTACATTGGGTCCTAATAAAGTGATTTTTCAGGATATTATAACCGGGAAGAAGATTGGTGAAGGTTTCACTGAAAATGGCCTTTACAATCTAAATGACGCAAAACAAGCTTTTAGGGTCACTAAACAAATTGATTCACATCAGCTATGGCATGCACGACTGAGACATCCTTCTAATCACATTTTGAATAATGTAGTTCCTAATTTAAATTATTGTTATATTTCTAACTGTGAAGCATGTATTTTAGGGAAACAAACTAGACTTCCTTTTGTACTTTCAGAACATGAATGTGATTATGTTTTTTGATTTAATTCATTCTGATTTATGGACTGTTCTTATGACATCTCATGATAACTATAGATACTTTGTTACATTTATTGATCACAAATCTAGATATACGTGGGTATACCTTTTAAAATGCAAATTGGACACATTACCATACTTTAAACGCTTAAGACTTTTTGTCACTAACCAATTTGGCAGAAAAATTAAAATGATTAGAACTGATAATGGTGGAGAATATGTCAATAATTCCTTTAAGGAATACTTGGTAAGTGAAGGGATTGTACATCAAACTACATGCCCATACACTCCAGAACAAAATGGAGTGGCAGAGAGGAAGAATAGACATATCTTGGAAGTTGGAAGATCAATGATGTTCTACCATAATGTTCCTAAGCATTTTTGGAGCAATGCCATCCTCACAGCTGTTCATTTGATAAATAGAACACCAACAAAGGTTTCTAACAGGCAAGACTCCGAATGAGGTAATGTTTAATCATAAGCCAAATCTTTCATATCTTAAAATTTTTGGATGTATATGTTATGTTCATATTCCTTGTAGCAATAGGGACAAACTTAGCTATAAAAGTCAAAAATGCATATTCCTAGGTTATGCCACAACCCAAAAGGGTTATAGATGCTTTGACCCTAAAACAAATAGGTTGTTTGTATCTAGAAATGTAACATTTTTAGAGCATGAACCCTACTTCGAAAAACATGAACTCAAAACCAATGGTAAGGGGGAGGATGTGGGTAATTCCAACCCAGGTCCTGTTATTGACACTATTCACACAAAGGGACCCATTCTTGAACTTAGGAAGAATATGCATAATCAGCTAGAATTTCAAGAGGAATCATCTCAAAATGAGAATGATCCTTACCCTCTTAGACAAACAAATGATGAGAATGAACCTACTTTTGCCCAAGATGATTCATCCCACAATCAGATTGATCCAGATCATCTTGGAGATGACCAAATTAGTAGCCATGACATACCAAATCAATTTATGGATAGTGATGCTCATGCTACACAGGAACTACCCACACTTAGAAGATCTACTCGGATCAAAAAGACCTGCCTCTGAATGGATGAAAACTAGAGTGTTTCATCATGGAAACCATGTAACCAATCACCCTATTCAAAGCTACTATACTCATGATCACATTAAAGATCAGTATAAAGCTTTTCTAAATGCCATCGATGATATTCAAGAGCCTTCCAATTACCAAGAGGCCCAAATTAGCCCAATTTGGAGAAGTGCAATGAATGAAGAGCTTAAGGCTTTAATTCGAAATCAAACTTGGGATATTGTTCCACTGCCTAAAGGGAAGAAGGTCGTTGGCTGCAAATGGGTATACAAGACCAAGCTTAAGAGTGATGGAACTGTTGAAAAATATAAGGCTAGGTTAGTGGCCAAAGGCTTCACTCAAACTTATGGTATTGATTACACCGAGACTTTTGCCCCCGTAGCTAAAATGAATTCCATTAGAGTTCTTATGTCCTTAGCTGTTAATTATGATTGGCCATTGTACCAAATGGATGTAAGAAATGACTTCTTACAAGGCGAATTAGAAGAGGAAGTATACATGAGAATACCTGAAGGGTATGGGACTGACATTCCTAAATCACATGTATGTAAGCTTAGAAAGGCTATCTATGGCCTTAAACAATCCCCTAGGGCTTGGTACTCTAAATTGCACAATGCTCTCAGTTGTCAAGCCTTCATTAAAAGTGAGGCTGATTTCTCACTATTCACCAAACATTCCAAAGATGGAATAACGGTGATTCTCATTTATGTCGATGACATAATCATTACTGGTAATGACGAAATAGGCATTAGTTGCATTAAATCATATCTTAAATCTGTTTTTGACATTAAAGACTTGGGATACTTACGATATTTTTTAGGAATAGAAATTGCCCACTCTAAAAAGGGACTATTTCTATGCCAAAGAAAATATACACTTGATCTACTTGGTGAAACAGGTAAACTAGGTGCAAGGATAGCTCCAACGCCAATTGAAAATACCTACAAGCAAAAGGATAAAAAAGAAGACAAAGAGAAGCAACCCAAGCCAATTCAGAATGTCAAGCAATATCAACGAATTGTCGGTAAGTTAATATATTTAACCATTACTAGACCTGACATTAGCTTTGCTGTGAATCAGGTTAGTCAATTCATGCAGCAACCAATGACCAACCACATGAACATGGTAAATCGGATCCTCTGCTACCTAAAAGGCACACCAGGCCAAGGTTTACACATGCAAAAGAATGGTCACCATGAGATCCTAGCATATAGTGATGCAGATTGGGCCGAGAAATGTTGAAGACCGAAAGTCAACTACCGGATATTGCACATTTGTTGGAGGAAACATAGTAACCTGGAAGAGTAAGAAACAAAGTGTGGTAGCCAGGTCAAGTGCAGAGGCTGAGTATCGAGCAATGGCAAGTGCAACATGTGAGCTGATTTGGTTGAAGGCTTTAGTTCAAGATTTAGGGTTCAAAACTGAAGCACCAATGAAACTATTTTGCGACAACAAAGCAGCAATCTACATAGCTTCAAATCCAGTATTCCATGAGAGAACAAAGCACATTGAGATGGACTGTCACTTTATTAGGGAGAAAGTTCAGAATCAGACCATCTGCACCCCTTATGTTCCAAGCGAAGATCAACTAGGAGACTTGTTCACAAAGGCTCCTACTAAAAAACATATCGGGATCGCAATAAGCAAGTTGAATTTGAACAACATCTTCAAGCCCAACTTGAGGGGGAGTGTTGAAATAAAGTCAAGTGAGCCAATTGATCAATCTCCAGATTCATACCAGCATTGTGACTGTGTTGCATTGGAGATGAAAAGATTGAGGTTGAAGATGAAAAGCCCAAATAACTCTTTGGCTAATCTATGAGTACCCACATCAAGCCCAAAGCCCATTTCATACTAAACCACTAAAGGACAAAATAACGGCTAGTATTTTAAAGTTAAAAGATGTGCTTTTGTATGTTGTACCTAGCTGTTAGAAAAGTAAAGTGAGTTTGTACCTAGCCGTTAGGATAGTGTGTATATAAACACAAGATGTGTAAATGTTTAGACAATTGAATAAGAAGTAGAAAACAATTCACTCATCTTCTTCATCTTTCTCTTTGGTGAAAGTTCTCTCATTCTCTCATCAAACTTAACATGTAAATATTGAAGTAGTGAAAAAACAAGCTTCTTTATTCTTTCATCAATATTTTCTTTCACACTTCTTTTCTTCATCAATCTTTTTTCACATGGTATCAGAGCAGGTTTCATCTTGAATCTAGCTTTTACCTTTTGTTGCTTTGTTGGTTCTTGGTGTATCAAGACATTCCCCTTCATAGCCAAATTAAAGAATGGAAAGGGAGGGCTCGTCATACAACACCAAGAGCAGAAGTTCCTTCAAGGGAGTTGATAATGATGGTAACACCACCTTGAAACTTACCACATTTCCCTTGAATGGAAAAAATTACTCAATTTGGATCAATCCCGCTGAAAGAGCATTATGTGGAAAACGAGCATTGGGTTTCGTGAATGGAAGAATCACAAAGCCCACAGACACATCAAGTGAAGAATATGAAGATTGGTGCTATAATGACAACTTGGTGTACACATGGATTTTAAATTCCATGGAACCATCCTTGGTAGGTGCATTCTCAAAGGCTGAAACTTCTAAAGCACTTTGGGAGTCTATCAAGAGACAATTTGGTCATCAAGGAAACTTGATGAGAATATACGAGTTGAAGCAGTTCATCAACAATATCAGCCTTGGTGGAGGTGATCCGATAGAATATAACACCAAAATTAAGGAGGCATGGGATGAACTTCAATCGTTAAGGCCGAATACTACCAATATTGAAGAGGTGGAAAAAAGGGCTAATGAAGATCTTGTGATATCGTATTTGATGGGTTTGGGTTCTGACTACGAAGATCTTCGAAACCACATTCTTAGAATTGAGCCTTTGCCTCATTATGATGATGTTGCAAACAAGGTTAATAAAGAGTACCTGCAAAGAAAGATTTTGAATGGGAATTCAAGCAAGGCTGAGAGAGGTAGTTTGGTGGACAGCAAGGAAGAAGGCAGGATGGTCCAAGGAGTAAAAGTTAAGGCTAAGTGTGATAAATGTGGACGGATGCACAACCTCAAAGACAAATGTTGGAAGTGTGGCCACTGCAAGATGCTAGGTCATACTAAAGAAAAATGTTGGGTTCTTAATCCACATCTGAGGCCAGTCAACTTCAAGGAAAAGGCACCACCACAAGGTGCTCAAAATGCGATCGAAAAAGGGAACTCAAAACTCCTTGAGGATTTGGCCAAACTACTTCAGAACCATCTTCCAAGCTCCTCTCAAGGTATGATTTCCAACTCACATTTTAAG
The DNA here is from genome assembly GCA_019650275.1 of Xylocarpus granatum. Lineage (NCBI taxonomy): Eukaryota > Viridiplantae > Streptophyta > Magnoliopsida > Sapindales > Meliaceae > Xylocarpus > Xylocarpus granatum. The sequence goes on from BNST01000188.1 coordinate 13,552, forward strand.
TTTGACCCTTGGGTTATTGATTCAGGTGCTACTAATCATATGTTTAGAAATAAAAACATGGCATCTAGAATAGAAACCCTAGGAAACATTAGAAATGTGACAATAGCCAATGGTAGTGAAATACCCATTAAGGGATTAGGAGATATTAATGTTTTATCCAAGAAAACTAGTGGCCTTTATATGCCAAACTTTTCATCAAATTTGCTGTCGGTTAGTAGAATAACAAAAGACTTAAATTGTTGTGTCATCTTTGAACCCAATAAGGTGATATTTCAGGACATATCAACCAGGGAAGAAGATTGGTGAGGGAACCTTACATGACGGCCTATATTTTTTGGATAGTACCAATCAAGCCCTTAGAGTTGAGGAAGACAGTGGACTTCAGAAACTTTGGCATGCAAGACTAGGCCATCCTCCTAGTAACATTCTGTGTAAAATGATTCCGAAAATGAAGTTTAGTGATTTTAAACAATGTAGGGCTTGTAATCTTGGAAAACAGACTAAACTTCCTTTTGTACATTCAGAAACTTGTTATAATGAAATGTTTGATCTTGTTCACTCTGATCTATGGACTTCTCCTTTAGAATCTCACAATGGCTTTAGATATTTTGTCACATTCATTGATCACAAGTCTAGATACACTTGGATATACTTGATTAAAAACAAATCAGAGACCTTGTCATGTTTTAAAGAGTATGTTTCCTTAATTGAAAATCAACTTGGCAAAAGGATTAAGATTCTTAGGAGCGATAATGGGGGAGAATATACTAGTCATGCCTTTGAGAATTACTTGAGCACTTTAGGGATAGTTCATCAAACGACTTGCCCCTACACACCTGAACAAAATGGTGTGGCCGAGCGGAAAAATCGGCACATCTTAGATGTAGGAAGGTCACTAATGTTTCATCACAATGTCCCTAAAAGATATTGGAATGAAGCCATTCTCACTGCCATACATTTGATAAATCGTATGCCTTCGAAGTTATTGAATGGAAAATCTCCTTTTGAATTGTTGCATAATAGGCAACCAAACTTATCTTATCTAAAGGTATTTGGCTGTACTTGTTATGTTCACATCCCTAATCATGCTAGAGATAAATTGAGTCATAGGAGTGTAAAGTGCATATTTTTAGGGTATTGCATTGATAAAAAAGGTTATAAATGTTTAGATCCTTTTACAAATGAGAAATTCTTGTCAAGAAATGTTACTTTTTTGGAAAGTGATCCTTACTTTGATAAAGTGAGATATGAAGGAGAAACGAAAGGGGATCCTCTTCCCCTATTTATTGTAGGTAATCGGTTGAGTTTGTTAAGGAATAATGATCAAATCAATAATGGAGTTAGTTTGAATGAAAGCGAAAAAGAGGATTTTATCTATGAAGATTCAACACAACAGAATGGTGATATTCATGAACCATTGCAATCAAATGAAGAACAAAACATAGTTAGCGAAAGTCAAAGTGAGGAAACACCTTGTGATGAGAACCCTGTTGAAAATGAAGGGATTGAGGGTGAAGATAAAAGGCCCAAATAACTCTTTGATTGGCCTATGGACACCCATATCAAGCCCAAAGCCCATATCAAGCTAACCACTAAAGGACGAAATAACGGCTAGTAAGCTAATCACTAATGGACGAAATAACGGCTAGTTCTTGAAATTGAAAGATATGCTATTGTGTGTTGTACCTAGCTGTTAGAAAAGTAAAATAAGCTTGTACCTAGCCGTTAGGATGTTGTATATAAATACCTTAGATGTGTAAAATTGATAAAGTGAAAAAAAACAAGCTTCTTTATTCTTTCATCAATACTTTCTTTCACACTTCTTTGTTTCTTCAATATTTTTCACATGGTATCAGAGCAGGTTTTATCTTGAATCTAGCTTTTACCTTTTGTTGCTTTGTTGGTTCTTGGTGTATCAAGACATTCCCCTTCATAGCCAAATTAAAGAATGGAAAGGGAGGGCTCGTCATACAACACCAAGAGCAGAAGTTCCTTCAAGGGAGTTGATAATGATGGTAACACCACCTTGAAACTTACCACATTTCCCTTGAATGGAAAAAATTACTCAATTTGGATCAATCCCGCTGAAAGAGCATTATGTGGAAAACGAGCATTGGGTTTCGTGAATGGAAGAATCACAAAGCCCACAGACACATCAAGTGAAGAATATGAAGATTGGTGCTATAATGACAACTTGGTGTACACATGGATTTTAAATTCCATGGAACCATCCTTGGTAGGTGCATTCTCAAAGGCCGAAACTTCTAAAGCACTTTGGGAGTCTATCAAGAGACAATTTGGTCATCAAGGAAACTTGATGAGAATATACGAGTTGAAGCAGTTCATCAACAATATCAGCCTTAGTGGAGGTGATCCGATAGAATATAACACCAAAATTAAGGAGGCATGGGATGAACTTCAATCATTAAGGCCGAATACTACCAACATTGAAGAGGTGGAAAAAAGGGCCAATGAAGATCTTGTGATATCGTATTTGATGGGTTTGGGTTCGGACTACGAAGATCTTCGGAATCACATTCTTAGAATTGAACCTTTGCCTTATTATGACGATGTTGCAAACAAGGTTAATAAAGAGTACTTGCAAAGAAAGATTTTGAATGGGAATTCAAGCAAGGCTGAGAGAGGAAGTTTGGTGGACAGCAAGGAAGAAGGCAAGATGGTCCAAGGAGCAAAAGTTAAGGCTAAGTGTGATAAATGTGGACGGATGCACAACCTTAAAGACAAATGCTGGAAGTGTGGGCACTGCAAGATGCTAGGTCATACTAAAGAAAAATGTTGGGTTCTTAATCCACATTTGAGGCCAGTTAACTTCAAGGAAAAGGCACCACCACAAGGTGCTCAAAATGCGATCGAAAAAGGGAACTCAAAACTCCTTGAGGATTTGGCCAAACTACTTCGGAACCATCTTCCAAGCTCCTCTCAAGGTATGATTTCCAACTCACATTTTAAGTTTGACCCTTGGGTTATTGATTCAGGTGCTACTAATCATATGTTTAGAAATAAAAACATGGCATCTAGAATAGAAACCCTAGGAAACATTAGAAATGTGACAATAGCCAATGGTAGTGAAATACCCATTAAGGGATTAGGAGATATTAAAGTTTTATCCAAGAGAACAAGTGGCCTTTATATGCCAAATTTTTCATCAAATTTGCTGTCCGTTAGTAGAATAACAAAAGACTTAAATTGTCGTGTCACCTTTGAACCCAATAAGGTGATATTTCAGGACATGTCAACCAGGAAGAAGATTGGTGAGGGAACCTTACATGACGGCCTATATTTTTTGGATAGTACCAATCAAGCCCTTAGAGTTGAGGAAGACAGTGGACTTCAGAAACTTTGGCATGCAAGACTAGGCCATCCTCCTAGTAACATTCTGTGTAAAATGATTCCGAAAATGAAGTTTAGTGATTTTAAACAATGTAGGGCTTGTAATCTTGGAAAACAGACTAAACTTCCTTTTGTACATTCGGAAACTTGTTATAATGAAATATTTGATCTTGTTCACTCTGATCTATGGACTTCTCCTTTAGAATCTCACAATGGCTTTAGATATTTTGTCACATTCATTGATCACAAGTCGAGATACACTTGGATATACTTGATTAAAAACAAATCAGAGACCTTATCATGTTTTAAAGAGTATGTTTCCTTAATTGAAAATCAACTTGGCAAAAGGATTAAGATTCTTAGGAGCGACAATGGGGGAGAATATACTAGTCACGCCTTTGAGAATTACTTGAGCACTTTAGGGATAGTTCATCAAACGACTTGCCCCTACACACCTGAACAAAATGGTGTGGCCGAGCGGAAAAATCGGCACATTTTAGATGTAGGAAGGTCACTAATGTTTCATCACAATGTCCCTAAAAGATATTGGAATGAAGCCATTCTCACTGCCATACATTTGATAAATCGTATGCCTTCGAAGTTGTTGAATGGAAAATCTCCTTTTGAATTGTTGCATAATAGGCAACCAAACTTATCTTATCTAAAGGTATTTGGCTGTACTTGTTATGTTCACATCCCTAATCATGCTAGAGATAAATTGAGTCATAGGAGTGTAAAGTGCATATTTTTAGGGTATTGCATTGATAAAAAAGGGTTATAAATGTTTAGATCCTTTTACGAATGAGAAATTCTTGTCAAGAAATGTTACTTTTCTGGAAAGTGATCCTTACTTTGATAAAGTAAGAAATGAAGGAGAAATGAAAGGGGATCCTCTTCCCCTATCTATTGTAGGTAATCGGTTGAGTTTGTTAAGGAATAACGATCAAATCAATAATGGAGTTAGTTTGAATGAAAGCGAAAAAGAGGATTTTATCTATGAAGATTCAACACAACAGAATGGTGATATTCATGAACCATTGGAATCAAATGAAGAACAAAACATAGTTAGCGAAAGTCAAAGTGAGGAAACACCTTGTGATGAGAACCCTAATGATCAATTAGTTTCAGAGCATGAAATCCCATTTAGTTCCTCACCGGTGGGTCAAAATGAGAGAGAGTCCGATTCTTCATCACATGATCAAAATTTTCCTCTTAGAAGATCTCAAAGAATTAGGAAGCCTCCATCCGAATGGCAGAAAAATAGGGTATTCTTTTATGGGAACAAAGTCACAGCACATCCTATACAAAATTATTATACCTTAGATAATGTTAAAGAGAGTTATAGAGTGTTTTTAAGCAAATTGGATAGTTTGAAAGAGCCATCTTGCTACAACGAGGCCAAGGACATTCCTATTTGGAGAAATGCCATGGATGAGGAGTTGGAAGCTTTAGTTAAGAATAAGACATGGGAAATTGTTACTCTTCCCCAAGGTAAGAAAACAGTTGGGTGTAAATGGGTGTACAAAACCAAGCTGAAGAGTGATGGTTCCATTGAGAAACATAAAGCTAGATTGGTTGCTAAAGGATTCACTCAAACCTATGGTTTAGATTACACGGAGACATTTGCCCCAGTAGCCAAAATGAACACCATTAGAGTTATTTTGTCCTTAGCCACTAATTATGAATGGGAAATGTATCAAATGGATGTTCGAAATGCTTTTCTCCAGGGGGAATTAGAAGAAGAGGTTTACATGGATATCCCACAAGGATACAACATTAAGTACCAAAACCGCATGTATGTGTGAAAAAATATTGAAGAAACAAAGAAGTGTGAAAGAAAGTATTGATGAAAGAATAAAGAAGCTTGTTTTTCACTTTACACATCTTGGGTATATATATACAACATCCTAACGGCTAGGTACAAGTTGATTTTACTTTTCTAACAGCTAGGTACAACACATAACAACATAGCTTTCAATTTCAAGAACTAGCCGTTATTTCGTCCATTAGTGATTAGCTTACTAGCCGTTATTTCGTCCTTTAGCGGTTAGCTTGATATGGACTTTGGGCTTGATATGGGTGTACATAGGCCAATCAAAGAGTTATTTGGGCCTTTTATCTTCACCCTCAATCCCTTCATTTTCAAACACTCCCCCTCAAGTTGGGCTTGAACAAATTGATCAAGTTCAACTTGGATACAAAACTTTTGAAGTTGTTGAATACTCGGAGGTTTGGTGAATATGTCCGCCAATTGATCTTCGCTCTTGACGTAAGGCATTGAGATTGTCTTGTTCAAATATTTTTCTCTTATAAAGTGACAATCTACCTCTATATGCTTGGTCCTCTCATGAAACACCGGATTGTTTGCAATATGTATCGCCGATTTGTTATCACAATGTAGCTTCATAGATGCCTCGACATTAAAACCCAAATCTTCAACCAATGCCTTCAACCATATCAATTCACTGGTGGTTGAAGCCATTGCTCTATATTCAGCTTCGGCACTTGATTTGGCCACCACGGTTTGCTTTTTACTCTTCCAAGTCACTAAATTCCCACCAACAAAAGTACAATATCCAGTTGTAGACTTGCGATCTTCAATGCTTCCTGCCCAATCAGCATCCGTGTAGGCAAAAATTTGGTGATGTCCATGTTTCTTCATTAGTAATCCTTGTCCTAGAGTTCCCTTTGAGATATTTGAGTATTCGGTCCACCATTTCCATGTGATTGGTCATTGGACAAGTCATGAATTGGCTTACCTGATTCACAGCAAAAGAAATGTCAGGTCTTGTAATAGTTAAGTAGATTAACTTACCCACAATTCTTTGATATTGCTTGATGTCTTCAATTGGTTTGCCCTCCTTCTTTTTGGCTTGTACTTCAATTGGAGTTGATGCTATCTTCCCTCCAAGCTTACCTGTCTCTTTCAAAAGATCAAGTGTGTATTTTCTTTGGGATAGAAATAGCCCTTTATTAGAATGAGCTATCTCTATACCTAGAAAATACCGTAAGTGTCCAAGGTCTTTAATATCAAAAGTAGACTTTAAATAACTTTTAGTGCTGTTTATTCCCAAAGTATCACTCCCTGTTATAATGATATCGTCCACATATATTATCACAACAGTAATACCATTATTGGAGTGTTTTATGAATAAAGAGTGATCAGCACTACTAACCTTAAAGTGTTGAGAAGTTAAAGCACCTAACAACTTAGAGTACCAGGCCCTAGGAGATTGTTTTAAGCCATAGATGGCTTTTCTAAGCTTACATACATGCGGTTTTGGTACTTTAATGTTGTATCCTTGTGGGATATCCATGTAAACCTCTTCTTCTAATTCCCCCTGGAGAAAAGCATTTCGAACATCCATTTGATACATTTCTCATTCCCATTCATAATTAGTGGCTAAGGACAAAATAACTCTAATGGTGTTCATTTTGGCTACTGGAGCAAATGTCTCCGTGTAATCTAAACCATAGGTTTGAGTGAATCCCTTAGCAACCAATCTAGCTTTATGTTTCTCAATGGAACCATCACTCTTCAGCTTGGTTTTGTACACCCATTTACACCCAACTGTTTTCTTACCTTGGGGAAGAGTAACAATTTCCCATGTCTTATTCTTAACTAAAGCTTCCAACTCCTCATCCATGGCATTTCTCCAAATAGAATGTCCTTGGCCTCGTTGTAGCAAGATGGCTCTTTCAAACTATCCAATTTGCTTAAAAACACTCTATAACTCTCTTTAACATTATCTAAGGTATAATAATTTTGTATAGGATGTGCTGTGACTTTGTTCCCATAAAAGAATACCCTATTTTTCTGCCATTCGGATGGAGGCTTCCTAATTCTTTGAGATCTTCTAAGAGGAAAATTTTGATCATGTGATGAAGAATCGGACTCTCTCTCATTTTGACCCACCGGTGAGGAACTAAATGGGATTTCATTCTCTAAAACTAATTGATCATTAGGGTTCTCATCACAAGGTGTTTCCTCACTTTGACTTTCGCTAACTATGTTTTGTTCTTCATTTGATTCCAATGGTTCATGAATCTTCATAGATAAAATCCTCTTTTTCGCTTTCATTCAAACTAACTCCATTATTGATTTGATCGTTATTCCTTAACAAACTCAACCGATTACCTACAATAGATAGGGGAAGAGGATCCCCTTTCATTTCTCCTTCATTTCTCACTTTATCAAAGTAAGGATCACTTTCCAGAAAAGTAACATTTCTTGACAAGAATTTCTCATTCGTAGAAGGATCTAAACATTTATAACCCTTTTTATCAATGCAATACCCTAAAAATATGCACTTTACACTCCTATGACTCAATTTATCTCTAGCATGATTAGGGATGTGAACATAACAAGTACAGCCAAATACCTTTAAATAAGATAAGTTTGGTTGCCTATTATGCAACAATTCAAAAGGAGATTTTTCATTCAACAACTTCGAAGGCATACGATTTATCAAATGTATGGCAGTGAGAATGGCTTCATTCCAATATCTTTTAGGGACATTGTGATGAAACATTAGTGACCTTCCTACGTCTAAAATGTGCCGATTTTTCCGCTCGGCCACACCATTTTGTTCAGGTGTGTAGGGGCAAGTCGTTTGATGAACTATCCCTAAAGTGCTCAAGTAATTCTCAAAGGCGTGACTAGTATATTCTCCCCCATTGTCGCTCCTAAGAATCTTAATCCTTTTACCAAGTTAATTTTCAATTAAGGAAACATACTCTTTAAAACATGATAAGGTCTCTGATTTGTTTTTAATCAAGTATATCCAAGTGTATCTCGACTTGTGATCAATGAATGTGACAAAATATCTAAAGCCATTGTGAGATTCTAAAGGAGAAGTCCATAGATCAGAGTGAACAAGATCAAATATTTCATTATAACAAGTTTTCGAATGTACAAAAGGAAGTTTAGTCTGTTTTCCAAGATTACAAGCCCTACATTGTTTAAAATCACTAAACTTCATTTTCGGAATCATTTTACACAGAATGTTACTAGGAGGATGGCCTAGTCTTGCATGCCAAAGTTTCTGAAGTCCACTGTCTTCCTCAACTCTAAGTGCTTGATTGGTACTATCCAAAAAATATAGGCCGTCATGTAAGGTTCCCTCACCAATCTTCTTCCCGGTTTGATATGTCCTGAAATATCACCTTATTGGGTTCAAAGGTAACACGACAATTTAAGTCTTTTGTTATTCTACTAACGGACAGCAAATTTGATGAAAAAATTGGCATATAAAGGCCACTTGTTCTCTTGGATAAAACTTTAATATCTCCTAATCCCTTAATGGGTATTTCACTACCATTGGCTATTGTCACATTTCTAATGTTTCCTAGGGTTTCTATTCTAGATGCCATGTTTTTATTTCTAAACATATGATTAGTAGCACCTGAATCAATAACCCAAGGGTCAAACTTAAAATGTGAGTTGGAAATCATACCTTGAGAGGAGCTTGGAAGATGGTTCCGAAGTAGTTTGGCCAAATCCTCAAGGAGTTTTGAGTTCCCTTTTTCGATTGCATTTTGAGCACCTTGTGGTGCGCCTTTTCCTTGAAGTTAACTGGCCTCAAATGTGGATTAAGAACCCAATATTTTTCTTTAGTATGACCAAGCATCTTGCAGTGCCCACACTTCCAGCATTTGTCTTTAAGGTTGTGCATCCGTCCACATTTATCACACTTAGCCTTAACTTTTGCTCCTTGGACCATCCTGCCTTCTTCCTTGCTGTCCACCAAACTACCTCTCTCAGCCTTGCTTGAATTCCCATTCAAAATCTTTCTTTGCAAGTACTCTTTATTAACCTTGTTTGCAACATCGTCATAATAAGGCAAAGGTTCAATTCTAAGAATGTGATTCCGAAGATCTTCGTAGTCCGAACCCAAACCCATCAAATACGAAATCACAAGATCTTCATTGGCCCTTTTTTCCACCTCTTCAATGTTGGTAGTATTCGGCCTTAATGATTGAAGTTCATCCCATGCCTCCTTAATTTTGGTGTTATATTCTATCGGATCACCTCCACTAAGGCTGATATTGTTGATGAACTGCTTCAACTCGTATATTCTCATCAAGTTTCCTTGATGACCAAATTGTCTCTTGATAGACTCCCAAAGTGCTTTAGAAGTTTCAGCCTTTGAGAATGCACCTACCAAGGATGGTTCCATGGAATTTAAAATCAACATGTACACCAAGTTGTCATTATAGCACCAATCTTCATATTCTTCACTTGATGTGTCTGTGGGCTTTGTGATTCTTCCATTCACGAAACCCAATGCTCGTTTTCCACATAATGCTCTTTCAGCGGGATTGATCCAAATTGAGTAATTTTTTCCATTCAAGGGAAATGTGGTAAGTTTCAAGGTGGTGTTACCATCATTATCAACTCCCTTGAAGGAACTTCTGCTCTTGGTGTTGTATGACGAGCCCTCCCTTTCCATTCTTTAATTTGGCTATGAAGGGGAATGTCTTGATACACCAAGAACCAACAAAGCAACAAAAGGTAAAAGCTAGATTCAAGATAAAACCTGCTCTGATACCATGTGAAAAATATTGAGGGAACAAAGAAGTGTGAAAGAAAGTATTGATGAAAGAATAAAGAAGCTTGTTTTTTTTTCACTTCATCAATGTTTACACATCTAAGGTATTTATATACAACATCCTAACGGCTAGGTACAAGCTTATTTTACTTTTCTAACAGCTAGGTACAACACATAACAACATAGCTTTCAATTTCAAGAACTAGCCGTTATTTCGTCCATTAGTGATTAGCTTACTAGCCGTTATTTCGTCCTTTAGCGGTTAGCTTGATATGGACTTTGGGCTTGATATGGGTGTACATAGGCCAATCAAAGAGTTATTTGGGCCTTTTATCTTCACCTTCAATCCCTTCATTTTCAACAGTATGTAAGCTTAGAAAAGCCATTTATGGCTTAAAACAATCTCCTAGGGCCTGGTACTTTAAGTTGTTAGGTGCTTTAACTTCTCAACACTTTAAGGTTAGTAGTGCTGATCACTCTTTATTCATAAAACACTCCAATAATGGTATTACTGTTGTGATAATATATGTGGACGATATCATTATAACAGGAGTGATACTTTGGGAATAAACAGCACTAAAAGTTATTTAAAGTCTACTTTTGATATTAAAGACCTTGGACACTTATGGTATTTTCTAGGTATAGAGATAGCCCATTCTAATAAAGGGCTATTTCTATCCCAAAGGAAATACACACTTGATCTTTTGAAAGAGACAGGTAAGCTTGGAGGGAAGATAGCATCAACTCCAATTGAAGGACAAGCCAAAAAGAAGGAGGGCAAACCAATTGAAGACATCAAGCAATATCAAAGAATTGTGGGTAAGTTAATCTACTTAACTATTACAAGACCTGACATTTCTTTTGCTGTGAATCAGGTAAGCCAATTCATGACTTGTCCAATGACCAATCACATGGAAATGGTGGACCGAATACTCAAATATCTCAAAGGAACTCTAGGACAAGGATTACTGATGAAGAAACATGGACATCACCAAATTTTTGCCTACACGGATGCTGATTGGGCAGGAAGCATTGAAGATCGCAAGTCTACAACTGGATATTGTACTTTTGTTGGTGGGAATTTAGTGACTTGGAAGAGCAAAAAGCAAACCGTGGTGGCCAAATCAAGTGCCGAAGCTGAATATAGAGCAATGGCTTCAACCACTAGTGAATTGATATGGTTGAAGGCATTGGTTGAAGATTTGGGTTTTAATGTCGAGGCACCTATGAAGCTACATTGTGATAACAAATCGGCGATACATATTGCAAACAATCCAGTGTTTCATGAGAGGACCAAGCACATAGAGGTAGATTGTCACTTTATAAGAGAAAAAGTATTTGAACAAGACAATCTCAATGCCTTATGTCAAGAGCGAAGATCAATTGGCGGACATATTCACCAAACCTCCGAGTATTCAACAACTTCAAAAGTTTGTATGCAAGTTGAACTTGATCAATTTGTTCAAGCCCAACTTGAGGGGGAGTGTTGAAAATGAAGGGATTGAGGGTGAAGATAAAAGGCCCAAATAACTCTTTGATTGGCCTATGACAGCCCAAAGCCCATATCAAGCTAACCACTAAAGGACGAAATAACGACTAGTAAGCTAATCACTAATGGACGAAATAACGGCTAGTTCTTGAAATTGAAAGATATGCTATTGTGTGTTGTACCTAGCTGTTAGAAAAGTAAAATAAACTTGTACCTAGCCGTTAGGATGTTGTATATAAATACCTTAGATGTGTAAACATTGATGAAGTGAAAAAAAAACAAGCTTCTTTATTCTTTCATCAATACCTTCTTTCACACTTCTTTGTTTCTTCAATATTTTTCACAAACCCTAAGATTAATTAGTTTTAGAGCATGAAATCCCATTTAGTTCCTCACCGGGTGGGTCAAAATGAGAGAGAGTCCGATTCTTCATCACATGATCAAAATTTTCCTCTTAGAAGATCTCAAAGATTAGGAAGCCTCCATCCGAATGGCAGAAAAATAGGGTATTCTTTTATGGGAACAAAGTCACAGCACATCCTATAGAAAATTGTTATACCTTAGATAATGTTAAAGAGAGTTACAGAGTGTTTTTAAGCAAATTGGATAGTTTGAAAGAGCCATCTTGCTACAACGAGGCCAAGGACATTCCTATTTGGAGAAATGCCATGGATGAGGAGTTGGAAGCTTTAGTTAAGAATAAGACATGGGAAATTGTTACTCTTCCCCAAGGTAAGAAAACAGTTGGGTGTAAATGGGTGTACAAAACCAAGCTGAAGAGTGATGGTTCCATTGAGAAACATAAAGCTAGATTGGTTGCTAAAGGATTCACTCAAACCTATGGTTTAGATTACACTGAAACATTTGCCCCAGTAGCCAAAATGAACACCATTAGAGTTATTTTGTCCTTAGCCACTAATTATGAATGGGAAATGTATCAAATGGATGTTCGAAATGCTTTTCTCCAGGGGGAATTAGAAGAAGAGGTTTACATGGATATCCCACAAGGATACAACATTAAAGTACCAAAACCGCATGTATGTAAGCTTAGAAAAGCCATTTATGGCTTAAAACAATCTCCTAGGGCCTGGTACTCTAAGTTGTTAGGTGCTTTAACTTCTCAACACTTTAAGGTTAGTAGTGCTGATCACTCTTTATTCATAAAACACTCCAATAATGGTATTACTGTTGTGATAATATATGTGGATGATATCATTATAACAGGGAGTGATACTTTGGGAATAAACAGCACTAAAAGTTATTTAAAGTCTACTTTTGATATTAAAGACCTTGGACACTTACGGTATTTTCTAGGTATAGAAATAGCCATTCTAATAAAGGGCTATTTCTATCCCAAAGGAAATACACACTTGATCTTTTGAAAGTGACAGGTAAGCTTGGAGGGAAGATAGCATCAACTCCAATTGAAGGACAAGCCAAAAAGAAGGAGGGCAAACCAATTGAAGACATCAAGCAATATCAAAGAATTGTGGGTAAGTTAATCTACTTAACTATTACAAGACCTGACATTTCTTTTGCTGTGAATCAGGTAAGCCAATTCATGACTTGTCCAATGACCAATCACATGGAAATGGTGGACCGAATACTCAAATATCTCAAGGGAACTCTAGGACAAGGATACTAATGGAAACATGACATCACCAAATTTTTGCCTACACGGATGCTGATTGGGCAGGAAGCATTGAAGATCGCAAGTCTACAACTGGATATTGCACTTTTGTTGGTGGAAATTTAGTGACTTGGAAGAGCAAAAAGCAAACCGTGGTGGCCAAATCAAGTGCCGAAGCTGAATATAGAGCAATGGCTTCAACCACTAGTGAATTGATATGGTTGAAGGCATTGGTTGAAGATTTGGGTTTTAATGTCGAGGCACCTATGAAGCTACATTGTGATAACAAATCGGCGATACATATTGCAAACAATCCGGTGTTTCATGAGAGGACCAAGCATATAGAGGTAGATTGTCACTTTATAAGAGAAAAATATTTGAACAAGACAATCTCAATGCCTTATGTCAAGAGCGAAGATCAATTGGCGGACATATTCACCAAACCTCCGAGTATTCAACAACTTCAAAAGTTTGTATGCAAGTTGAACTTGATCAATTTGTTCAAGCCCAACTTGAGGGGGAGTGTTGAAAATGAAGGGATTGAGGGTGAAGATAAAAGGCCCAAATAACTCTTTGATTGGCCTATGGACACCCATATCAAGCCCAAAGCCTATATCAAGCTAACCACTAAAGGACGAAATAACGGCTAGTAAGCTAATCACTAATGAAAAACGCTAGTAGCTCACTAAAGGAGAAATAACGGCTAGTTCTTGAAATTGAAAGATATGTTGTTATGTGTTGTACCTAGCTGTTAGAAAAGTAAAATAAGCTTGTACCTAGCCGTTAGGATGTTGTATATATATACCCTAGATGTGTAAATATTGAAGTGAAAAACAAGCTTCTTTATTCTTTCATCAATACTTTCTTTCACACTTCTTTGTTTCTTCATCAACATTTTTTCAGTTTGAAGGCACTCTCTAGCATTTTTTTTTCATAAAATGTTGACATTCTAAAGGATGTTTATTGCACTTTTGGTGAAAGTTGCAAAAGATTAAAGCATGTTATATAATTTTTTGATCAAATTGAATATGGTTTTAGGAAACTTTTAGCATTTTATTGCATTCTTTTAAGAAATGGTGTCATTCAGAAGTACATTATAGTATTTCCGTAATAAAAAATGATGTTCTAAAGCATTTTGTTGTGCTTGTCAGCAAAATTTCTGATAATATAAAGCATTGTATTTCAATTTTGGCAGAAATGGTGATGTTTGACAACACATTTTATCATTTTGAACAGAAAAAAAATATTCGTCATGGCTCTTCGTAGAATTTTTTTTTCACCAAAATTTGATGCCACAAAGCATTTATGTACACATTTGGAAAATTTTGTGAATATTTAAAGCATGTTATCTTTGTTGAAGATCAAATAAGATATGCTGTAGTGCAATTTGTTGCATTTTAGGGGAAAAAAAAGGGAATGTTTTAACACATTTTATTGCATTTGCTGAAATAGTAATGCTTTAAAACACATTATATCATTTTCTCGTTATAACGAAGGTGATTTAAGGCACTTCCTGTTAAGTTTGATGAGAGAATGAGAGAACTTTCACCAAAGAGAGAAAGATGAAGAAGTTGAGTGAATTGTTTTCTGCTTTTTATTTAATTGTCTAAACATTTACACATCTTGTGTTTATATACACACTATCCTAATGACTAGGTACAAACTCACTTTACCTTTATAACAGCTAGGTACAACATACAAAAGCACATCTTTTAACTTTAAAAGACTAGCCGTTATTTTGTCCTTTAGTGGTTTAGTATGACATGGGCGTCGGGCTTGATGTGGGTACTCATAGATCAGCTAAAGAGTTATTTGCGCTTTTCATCTCCAATGCAACACAATCACGATGCTGGTATAAATCTGGAGATTGATCAATTGGCTCACTCGACTTTATTTCAACACTTCCTAGCATTCATTGTGCATTTTTTTTTCATTAAACATTGACGTTTTACATGATTTGGTGGTACTTTTGGTGAAAATTGCAAAAATTTAAAGAATGTTATGCCATTTTCGTTCAAATTGAATGTATTATTTTAGATAACTTAGAGTATTTTAATGCATTTTTAAAGAAAACAGTAATGTTTTAACATATATTATTGCTGCAAAAGCAGAAATATTTTAAAGCATGTTATATCATTTTTGGCAAAAACAGAGATGCTTGAAGGCACTCTAAAGGATTTTTTTTTCATTAAACATTGATGTATATTTTATAATTATGGCACTTTTGGTGAAAGTTGCAAAAGATTTTGATGCATGCTATAGTATTTTTATCAAATTGAATATGTTTTTAGGAAATATGCATTTGGATGCATATTTAAAGAAAACAACGATGTTTAGAAACGTATTTTAATGCATTCTTTCAAGAAATGCTGTCGTTCAGAGGCACTTTACGTCATTTTTGGCTAAAATGGAAATGCTTCAATGCACTTTATGCCATTTTCATATTAAAAAGTGATGTTCTAAAGCATTTCCTTGTGCTTGTCATCAAAACATTTGATAATGTAAAGCATTTTATTGCAATTTTGGCAGAAATTGTGATGTTTTCAACACATTTTATCATTTTCAACAGAGACAAAGATTCTTCATGCCTCTTCGAAGAATTATTTTTCACTTAATATTGATGCCCTAAAGCCTTTTGGTACACTTTTGCCAATTTTTGTGAGGATTTAATGCATGTTATCCCTGTTTATGATCAAATCGGATATGATGTAATGCAATATGCTGCATTTTAAAAGAACGAGAGTGATGTTTTAAAAACACGTTATATCATTTTCAGTTAAAAAAAAAGAAAAGATGATTATGGCACTTCATTGCATTTTTTTTCATTAAACGTTGATGTTTTACAAGATTTTGCCGTGCTTTTGGTGAAAATTACAAAACTTTTAAGTATATTATGCCAATTTCGTTTGAACTGAATGTATTATTTTAAGTAACTTACAGTAACGTTTATAGCATGTTATGTAATTTTCGAAAATCTAGAGATTTTGAAAGGCACTCTAAAGGATTTTATCGCATTTTTGAAAGTTCCAAAAGATTTTGATGCATGTCATATCTTTATTGAATCAAATTGAATATGTTTTTAGGAAATGTTTAGCATTTTGATGCATATTTAAAGAAAACGATGATGTTTAGAGATGCATTTTAATGCATTGTTTCAACAAATGCTGGCGTTCGGAGGCACTTTATATCTGTTGAAGATGAAGAGATTGAGGGTGAAGATAAAAAGCCCAAATAACTCTTTGATTGGTCTATGGACACCCATATCAAGCCCAAAGCCCATTTTAAGCTAACTACTAAAGGACGAAATAACAGTTAGTTCTTGAAATTGAAAGATATGTTGTTATGTATTGTACCTAGCTGTTAGAAGAGTAAAATAAGCTTGCACCTGTTGAAATAAAGTCGAGTGAGCCGATTGATCAATCTCCAGATTCATACCAGCATCGTGACTGTGTTGCATTGGAGATGAAAAGATTGAGGGTGAAGATGAAAAGCCCAAATAACTCTTTGGCTAATCTATGAGTACCCACATCAAGCCCAAAGCCCATGTCATACTAAACTAGTAGAGTGTGAAAAATATTGAAGAAACAAAGAAGTGTGAAAGAAAGTATTGATGAAAGAATAAAGAAGCTTGTATTTCACTTTACACATCTTGGGTATATATATACAACATCCTAACGGCTAGGTACAAGTTGATTTTACTTTTCTAACAGCTAGGTACAACACATAACAGCATAGCTTTCAATTTCAAGAACTAGCCGTTATTTCGTCCTTTAGTGGTTAGCTTGATATGGGCTTTGGGCTTGATATGGGTGTACATAGGCCAATCAAGGAGTTATTTGGGCCTTTTATCTTCACCCTCAATCCCTTCATTTTCAACACTCCCCCTCAAGTTGGGCTTGAACAAATTGATCAAGTTCAACTTGCATACAAACTTTTGAAGTTGTTGAATACTCGGAGGTTTGGTGAATATGTCCGCCAATTGATCTTCGCTCTTGACATAAGGCATTGAGATTGTCTTGTTCAAATATTTTTCTCTTATAAAGTGACAATCTACCTCTATATGCTTGGTCCTCTCATGAAACACCGGATTGTTTGCAATATGTATCGCCGATTTGTTATCACAATGTAGCTTCATAGGTGCCTCGACATTAAAACCCAAATCTTCAACCAATGCCTTCAACCATATCAATTCACTGGTGGTTGAAGCCATTGCTCTATATTCAGCTTCGGCACTTGATTTGGCCACCACGGTTTGCTTTTTACTCTTCCAAGTCACTAAATTCCCACCAACAAAAGTACAATATCCAGTTGTAGACTTGCGATCTTCAATGCTTCCTGCCCAATCAGCATCCGTGTAGGCAAAAATTTGGTGATGTCCATGTTTCTTCATTAGTAATCCTTGTCCTAGAGTTCCTTTGAGATATTTGAGTATTCGGTCCACCATTTCCATGTGATTGGTCATTGGACAAGTCATGAATTGGCTTACCTGATTCACAGCAAAAGAAATGTCAGGTCTTGTAATAGTTAAGTAGATTAACTTACCCACAATTCTTTGATATTGCTTGATGTCTTCAATTGGTTTGCCCTCCTTCTTTTTGGCTTGTACTTCAATTGGAGTTGATGCTATCTTCCCTCCAAGCTTACCTGTCTCTTTCAAAAGATCAAGTGTGTATTTTCTTTGGGATAGAAATAGCCCTTTATTAGAATGGGCTATCTCTATACCTAGAAAATACCGTAAGTGTCCAAGGTCTTTAATATCAAAAGTAGACTTTAAATAACTTTTAGTGCTGTTTATTCCCAAAGTATCACTCCCTGTTATAATGATATCGTCCACATATATTATCACAACAGTAATACCATTATTGGAGTGTTTTATGAATAAAGAGTGATCAGCACTACTAACCTTAAAGTGTTGAGAAGTTAAAGCACCTAACAACTTAGAGTACCAGGCCCTAGGAGATTGTTTTAAGCCATAGATGGCTTTTCTAAGCTTACATACATGCGGTTTTGGTACTTTAATGTTGTATCCTTGTGGGATATCCATGTAAACCTCTTCTTCTAATTCCCCCTGGAGAAAAGCATTTCGAACATCCATTTGATACATTTCCCATTCATAATTAGTGGCTAAGGACAAAATAACTCTAATGGTGTTCATTTTGGCTACTGGGGCAAATGTCTCCGTGTAATCTAAACCATAGGTTGGGATTCTGGGAAGCCTTAATCCAGACAATTCACAATCTAGATTTAGTTTCGCAATGCCGAACCACCAAATCGTCCAGATTTGTGTCGCTTGTGTTAAAACCATTTCACAACCCCAAACTAGGTTGCTTACCTGTGCACCGCGTATAAGAGTAAACAAGTTGTCCATTATTGGTCTTAGTGCATTAACTATAATGCATACGTGCTTTTACCAACTCCGGAATTACAAGTGGAATTATTCTGCGCCCAAATAGGAATGGTCCGTGGCCTCGTCCACTAATTTGTAGCAAAGATGGCCCTTCTTTCCTCCCCCCCCCCTCGCTCCCCCCTCTGACGTCCGGACCTCCCCTTCCAGCCCAAACCCCTCTCCTGTCTCGCGGTCCCTCCCCCTCTCCGCCCCTACCACCCCACAACTCACAAAACACTTTCCCCGACCGCCCCTCTTCCCTCTCTCTCTCTCACAGAAACCCACGAAGGCGCGCCTGCCCGCGCTACCTACGGCTAGAAGCCATTTTATAGCGTTCTGTGGAAATCTCAAGCCACAAACTTCCTCAACCATTCTTCAGCTAATTTTATGCTACGTTTGCCTAGTGTAGTTATTTAGTGCCATAAAATATTTTTAAAATAACTAGAAACTAAAAATAGTAATAATTTTGAGGCACGAAATAACTACACTAGCAAACGTCGCATAAAATTAGCTGAAGAATAGTTGAGGAAGTTTGTGGTTTGAGATTTCCACAGAACGCTATAAAAAGGCTTCTAGTCGAGCCAGGATTTCACAACCCATCCAAGAAAGAACAAGCGAAAACTGAGCAACAAAAAGAAGAAAGCAAATCATGGCGAAGTTGAACATCCTTGCGATATTTTTAATATTCCTCACGGTCTCCAGTGGTCAAGCTCAGGGCGCCGCTGTTTTCGATATCACAAAATTTGGGGCAAAGCCGGACCCGGGTGCAGACAACAGCCAGGTGAACTGAGCCAATAGCCTGGAGCTATCGGTTGAGTTAGGATTTCATTTTCTGGTTTGATAACTCATTATATTTAATTCTGTCGGTTATTTCATATGTATGCTTTAGGCTTTAAACAGTGCTTGGAAAGAAGCCTGCGCGTCACCTCAACCTAGCACGGTGTTGATTCCTCCGGGCAAGTACGGGTTACCTCCGGTGGTCATGTCAGGTCCGTGCAAGGCTGCTGTTGAGCTTCAGGTTAAGGGCACCCTGAAAGCTCTGACAGACGAGGCACGCATGAAGGGTGCTCCCAGTTGGGTGGCTTTCGATAAATTGGAAGGCCTGACGATATCTGGTGGTGGAATTTTCGACGGCGATAGTCTGAATGCTCCGAAATGCGAGACAAACGAGTATTGCAAGAAACGTCCCATCGTAAGTTCATTCAATCCTTGGCCTCCGCATCTTTTGTCTTGCCACATTTTACGCATTGCTAATTAACGGAATCTGATTCAAACGTTGTCCCCTTAAAAAAACTAACAGAATTTGAGCTTCAACGGCATTACAAACGCCATGGTCCAAGATGTGACTTCCTTAAACAGTAAACAGTTTCATGTCAACGTGATTGGCTGCAAGAACTTTACTTTCCGGCGAGTTACCGTCACAGCACCTGAAGGTAGTCTAAACACTGATGGAATTCACGTCGGACGATCCACTGGTGTTACAATTACGGACTCGAAAATAGGAACGGGTGATGATTGCGTCTCAATTGGTGATGGCACCCAAAAAATGGAAGTGAGCAAAGTTACTTGCGGGCCCGGTCATGGAATCAGCGTTGGAAGCCTTGGAAAGTACGAAAATGAGCAGCCGGTTGTTGGAATCAAAGTGATTAATTGCACAATGAAAAATACGATGAATGGTGTTAGAATCAAAACTTGGCCGGCTTCTTTTGAAGGGACTGCATCTGATATGCATTTCGAAGACATTACCATGATTAATGTCGGCAATCCCATCATTTTAGATCAAATGTACTGTCCATCGAATAAGTGCAACGCAAAGGTAACAATAACTGATACTGATGTTTTCCTTTAACTAATGTACTCGGTTCAGTTTATGAGGAGTTATACCTGGTTTAAGTACTGGCTTCTTTTCAGCTTCCATCGCGTGTCAAGATTGACAAGGTCGTCTTCAAGAACATCCGAGGAACTTCTGCGTCAGCGGCTGCAGTGAAGCTTGTATGTAGCAGTGGCGTGCCATGCAATGGTGTGGAACTTGCAGATATTGACCTTACATACAGCGGACCTGAAGGAGCTATTAAGTCCGAATGTGCTAATATTAAACCCAAGATTTCCGGCAAAATGAACCCAGCTGCCTGTAACGCTGGCGCTGCTAAAGCTTCTTAATCTAATTTTAGGTACCAATAAAGAGCTATGTCCAAGCATCCCTTCGTGCATGGAAGCATGACGCGCGATGGCGAATTTACTTTCGTTTTCCTTTGTGACTTTGAATTGAGTTTTATCCGGAATCAATTGTTGTAATAAAAAAAAGGGGAGATGAATAAATAAAGTTATATATTTATTTTTATTGAATCTTCCTAATTATTTTTTAATTAAAATCTAATAAAATTTTCAACTATTGAATTATATATTTTGAAATTATATTTTTTTAATTTTTTAATACATTTAAAAGATATTAAATTTAAAATAAAATTTTATATTTAAATTTTTTATAATATTAATTTATGTTACGTGTAAAAAGATCTATTAAGTCTTAATATATATATATATATATATATATATATTATATATATAAAATTCTTATAAAAGCAATTTTAAAAAATGATTGGCTATTATATTATACTTGTTTTTCTTTTAAAGATATTTTTGTTATAATTTTAATTCTCAATCAGTATTTTTAAAACTTTTCGTGAATAAATTAAAAAAAATGAGGGCTGCATTGTAATTTGAGTATGAAACGACTTTTGGTTCCAAGACGACGGGTTTTATGCCGTTTTCCATATGTCTCGATGAAATCTCTCCTATGCCCTTTGTTTATATTTTTTTTACATCATTAGCCAACCAGACTTGACAAAGAATGCTCATGGAAATTTTTGAAGGGAAAGCAGTGCGGCTAATTCGCAGGAAGAAAATTTGGTATGTGCTTTCTTAATCGTTTTTGGAGGCATCAAGCATTTGTCGTAATTGAAATTAAAGCAATTCAAATTCTTAGAAAAATCTTCCACGAAGTTAAAACACTCTTCCCTCTTCAAACTTGTAAACGATGCAGTGAGCAAATCCATGGAGTACTACACACAATACTACAAGAATTCACCATCGTGCAAGAAAGCATGAAGAGATGCTTATGTCTGTCGTTCACAACATCGTCTAATACTTGATAAGAATCCGACGGAAGATCGGGGAGATTCGACACAAGCCGGTGGAACCAGTTTGCCTGAAACTTTAGGAAACGGCAGCTCTTTTTCCGCTGTACTTCAAGTTAAGCCTTTGCTGCAAGCTTAGTCGCAGAAGCTCCCCTGGTGTTTTTGACGCTCACATTGCTGATCCTAACGCAAGAGGGAACCCAAACACACAAAAGAAATCATCAATTTAACTACGGATGTAATATTTCTCTTAACAGAATATGCTATTCAATCGGTATTTAGTTGAATGCCCTTGCTTGGCATTGATTATACAGGCAGTAAATCTCTTCTATTGAACTAGGAGCTCTAACTTTGTTCGTGATAATATCTTCGAAATGCAAATCCGATCCGAGGGAAGGCCACATGGCGAAGCTGGCCAAGTCTTAACCCTTACACCGTTCGTGATACGGCAGTTTCTCAGTGTGATTAAACTAACATTTTTCGGAAACATTTTTGATAATCGAATTTTTAAGTTCGGAATCAGAAGCCGAAGGACCGTATAATTTTAGAAGAATGTTATTTCAAAGATGGTTACTAAAATGTTTCGCTTTTCTCTTGTCTTCAAGATGCGGCTTTTCCGTTTTCATGTTCCCTTCTTTAGAATGGAATAAATAAAATGTGTTTGATAAATGAAAGGTGGCAACAGAAACTAAAAATAGGAAACAATTTTGAGGCACTAAATAACTACACTAGGCAAACGTAGCATAAAATTAGCTGAAGAATGGTTGAAGAAGTTTGTGGCTTGAGATTTCCACAGAACGCTATAAAATGGCTTCTAGTCGAACCAGGACTTCACAACGCATCCAAGAAACAACAAGCAAAAACTCAGCAACAAAAAGAAGAAAGCAAATCATGGCGAAGTTGAACATCCTTGCAATGTTTTTAATATTCCTCGCGGTCTCCAGTGTTCGAGCACATGGCGCCGCTGTTTTCGATATCACAAAATTTGGGGCAAAGCCTGACCCGGGTGCAGACAACAGCCAGGTAAACTGAGCCAATAGCCTGGAGCTATCGGTTGAGTTAGGATTTCATTTTCTGGTTTGATAACTCATTATATTTAATTCTGTCGGTTATTTCATATGTATGCTTTAGGCTTTAAACAGTGCTTGGAAAGAAGCCTGCGCGTCACCTCAACCTAGCACGGTGTTGATTCCTCCGGGTAAGTACGGGTTACCTCCGGTGGTCATGTCAGGTCCGTGCAAGGCTGCTGTTGAGCTTCAGGTTAAGGGCACCCTGAAAGCTTTGACAGACGAGGCACGCATGAAGGGTGCTCCCAGTTGGGTGGCTTTCGATAAATTGGAAGGCCTGACGATATCTGGTGGTGGAATTTTCGACGGCGATAGTCTGAATGCTCCGAAATGCGAGACAAACGAGTATTGCAAGAAACGTCCCATCGTAAGTTCATTCAATCCTTGGCCTCCGCATCTTTTGTCTTGCCACATTTTACGCATTGCTAATTAACGAAATCTGATTCAAACGTTGTCCCCTTAAAAAAACTAACAGAATTTGAGCTTCAACGGCATTACAAACGCCATGGTCCAAGATGTGACTTCCTTAAACAGTAAACAGTTTCATGTCAACGTGATTGGCTGCAAGAACTTTACTTTCCGGCGAGTTACCGTCACAGCACCTGAAGGTAGTCTAAACACTGATGGAATTCACGTCGGACGATCCACTGGTGTTACAATTACGGACTCGAAAATAGGAACGGGTGATGATTGCGTCTCAATTGGTGATGGCACCCAAAAAATGGAAGTGAGCAAAGTTACTTGCGGGCCCGGTCATGGAATCAGCGTTGGAAGTCTTGGAAAGTACGAAAATGAGCAGCCGGTTGTTGGAATCAAAGTGATTAATTGCACAATGAAAAATACGATGAATGGTGTTAGAATCAAAACTTGGCCGGCTTCTTTTGAAGGGACTGCATCTGATATGCATTTCGAAGACATTACCATGATTAATGTCGGCAATCCCATCATTTTAGATCAAATGTACTGTCCATCGAATAAGTGCAACGCAAAGGTAACAATAACTGATACTGATGTTTTCCTTTTAACTAATGTACTCGGTTCAGTTTATGAGGAGTTATACCTGGTTTAAGTACTGGCTTCTTTTCAGCTTCCATCGCGTGTCAAGATTGACAAGGTCGTCTTCAAGAACATCCGAGGAACTTCTGCGTCAGCGGCTGCAGTGAAGCTTGTATGTAGCAGTGGCGTGCCATGCAATGGTGTGGAACTTGCAGATATTGACCTTACATACAGCGGACCTGAAGGAGCTATTAAGTCCGAATGTGCTAATATTAAACCCAAGACTTCCGGCAAAATGAACCCAGCTGCCTGTAACGCTGGCCCTGCTAAAGCTTCTTAATCTAATTTTAGGTACCAATAAAGAGCTATGTCCAAGCATCCCTTCGTGCATGGAAGCATGACGCGCGATGGCGAATTTACTTTCGTTTTCCTTTGTGACTTTGAATTGAGTTTTATCCAGAGTCAATTGTTGTAATAAAGAAACTCGAGATTAATAAACAAAGTTTATATCTTCATAATTTTTTTTATTTAAAATCTAATAAATTTTGCAACCGTTGAATTACTTGCATTTAGAAATTCTCTTTCATTCTTCTTTGCATTTGAAAAATATATTTTATATTTAAATTCTTTATGTTAATTTATATCGCTCATGAAAAAATTTATTAAATATTCATATATATGTATTAAATACATATATATTTACATTTATTGTATAACCTAAATCTTTAGGCTTGATAAGAATCCGACGGAAGGTCGGGGAGATTCGACACAAGCCTGTGGAACCAGTTTGCCTGAAACTTTAGACTTAACATTAGAACATTCAGAAACGGCAGCTCTTTTTCCGTTGTACTTCAAGTTAATGTCACCAATATCCACTTTCTGGCAAGGTAAGCCTTTGCTGCAAACAAGGTTCGCTGCAAGCTTCGTCGCGGAAGCTCCCCTGGTGTTTTTGAAGCTCGCATTGCTGATCCTGCCGCAAGAGGGAACCCAAACACACAAAAGAAATCATCAATTTAACAATGGATGTAATATTTCTCTTAACAGAATATGCTGTTCAATCGGTATTTAGTTGAATGCCTTTGCTTGGCATTGATTATACAGGCAGTAAATCTCTTCTATTGAAATAAGAGTGCTAACATTGTTCGTGATAATATCTTCGAAATGCAGATCCGAGGGAAGGCCACATGGCGAAGCTGACCAAGTCTTAACCCTTACAGCGTTCATTGCGTTCGTGATACGGCAGTTTCTCAGTGTGATTACAGTAAGGGGCTGTTCATCATGATATACGCCGAGGCTTCCAATACTAATGCCATGGCCAGGCCCGCATTTCACTTTTTCAGTTTTTATATTTTGTCAGCCACCGCCACTCTAAACGCAATCATCTCCTGTTTAAATGTTTGCAATTGTGATATTTACCCCGTTTGATCGACCAATGTGAATTTTAAATTTAAAAATATATATAAAATTTTAAAAAATAAATTTATTAGCCACCTAAATTTAAATATTTTATCTGATATAAATTATAAAATATTTGACAAATAATTTTTAAATTTACTGTCGCACAATTTCAAGTTTTTGTTCAAATAATTTTTTATCTAATTTAACTAATTTTTTACAGACAAAATTAATAGAATTAATTTAAAATTAGAATCATATTCACAAATGTAATGGGACAACTTACAATTGGTAGAGAATTGCATTTTTCAGTTTTCTTGCAGCGGATCCTTGGCAGTCAAATGTTCCACCTCCATAGATTTTGAACCACCCATGTACTGAAAAACAAACCAGCCGTCGTGTGAACTGAAATTTTTAAAGTCTGCTGGGGCATTCAGTTTTCCTTCAATACGAAGATTTACCGGAAATTTGCAAGGTCCTTGGAACACTACCGCACCAACCATGTAATTCCCTTTTGAAATTACAAAAGCATGCTTGGATTTGCAGATGCATATGCCTCTTTCCAGGCACTTGCAATAGCTTAAAGAAGAAAAACTAAACAAATCTGACAAAAACTTCTTGAAACTACTGAAATAACAGAAAGAGTTATGCCTTGCTATCATAAGACTTGCCGTCTCATTGTTCTCCGTATTTCTTGACATCAAAATTACACTTGGTTCGGCATTTGCTTCAGATCTTTTGCCGTGAATATTTGCATTTTGAATTGCTCGGTATCCAGGTTTTTTGACATGAAGATGTGCACTTTGCAACTCTACGAACGATGTCAGCCAGAACACAAGGCATGCAGAGCCTACAATCAAATTCGGAGTTGGAACCCATTTTTTTTTCTTTTCCTAAGCTTGAATTGTCTCTGAATTAAGACAAGATAATCCCTGAAAACGAGAATAAGGGAGCTTAACAGCACAAAATTCTCACCTAATTTTAGTTGCTCCCGTGTCAAATATTCGAGGCTCCT
Source organism: Xylocarpus granatum (assembly GCA_019650275.1). Classification (NCBI taxonomy): domain Eukaryota; kingdom Viridiplantae; phylum Streptophyta; class Magnoliopsida; order Sapindales; family Meliaceae; genus Xylocarpus; species Xylocarpus granatum. The sequence goes on from BNST01000188.1 coordinate 39,569, forward strand.
TAAATCTTTGGTGGTTGGTTCAGGTTCTTTCGAGTAGCATTCAATCTCATCGTCATTGTGTATAAATGCCTTCCTATCATCAATTTCAGCTCTACTCATACACATGTACGAGCTGAAATGATTTGCCATTTATAAGTAAACATTTGTGAGAAAGATTGTTATATGAATCAAATGAATATGAGAAGAGTAGTTCATGCCAGTTTCAAATCAATGCTGTATTAGAAAATATCATGTAATCGAAGGAATCCAAACCAATATCCACTTATAGAAAAAACACTCTTGATTTCAAAATATAAATAAACGTACAAATGGTATGGTAGACACAGCCTTGTAAAATTTTCTCCCTTTACGAAATACAAGTCAATACAACATACAATTATACATAGGATAGGCTGAACCCCAGGCAGACTTTCACAAAACTCCCACAATCTCAGCGAACTTTTCCTTTGAGAAAGAGATTTATTTTCTTGCTAGGAGAAACGAATAGCAAAGCTAGTCCACAGTGGCAAGGACCTTATAACTTGTGAAGAACACTCAATGCCCAGTAAATGAATTTACATGTAAGAAACTTTTGATACCTATCCTAAAATTTGTGCATTCAAAATCCTTGTAAGAACAGCAGGCCGAAGAATTTGCAAGAATTCTACATTGAAGTTCTGTTTTCAGTGGTAGACTTTATTCTCCTGATAAACTCATCCACTTGCATTGTCCCAAGCTCCCCACCAAACCTAGATCTGACCGTAACAGTTTTCGTATCAACTTCCCTGGCTCCAACAACTGCCATTAGTGGAATTTTCTGCTTTTCTGCATTTCTTATGAGCTTAGGAAGTCGCTCTCCTTGGCAAATTTCAGCACGTATACCATTAGTTTTCAGTTTTTTAATCACATCATTGCAGTATTCAAGCTGTGTAAAAACATACAATTGGTCATTTATAACAAAGATAGTACAATCTTGCAAAATTTTAAGTATACTTCCAGCTCTATATATTCCTATCAGACACAGTCTGAGGCTCAGAACAGAAACAACCATGAATACCTGTGTGTCTGTAACTGGTAAAAGACGAGCCTGGATTGGAGAAAGCCACAATGGGAAATCGCCGGCATAGTGCTCTATGAGAACTCCAAAAAAGCGCTCCAAGGAACCAAGCACGGCTCTATGGATCATGATTGGACGCTTCTTTTCTGAGTTTGAGTCGACATATGTAATATCAAAACGCTCTGGCAAATTGAAATCAACCTGCATAAATTGAAATAATAGTAGTCATTAAACACTGCCTTGATATTGAGTTCAAAGAATTAAAACTTGCCTGTATAGTTGAGCACTGCCATTTCCTTCCAAGAGCATCCTCAATCTTAAGATCAATCTTTGGACCATAAAAGGCACCGCCACCTTCATCAATTTGGTAACTCCATCCCTTATCATCTAAAGCGTCTTGTAGGGCAGATGTTGCTTTTTCCCATATATGATCACCTCCCACAGCTTTCTCAGGTCTAGTTGAGAGGTTCACTTCATACTTGTCAAAACCAAATTTTAGTAATATCTCTTCTGTAAGGTCTAAAACGCCCCTAATTTCATCTTTTATTTGATCTTCTAAACAAAATATGTGTGCATCATCCTGCAAGAGCAAAAAGGGGCAAATTTTGTTATACTAAGCTTGATCTAAGAACTATGTGAAACAGTGAATAATATATTGACACATGTTTAATGCAAGAGAAAGACCCCTTTGTATCTCTCAAATGATGCCAATCAGAAGAAAACAATCCATATGTGACATCACTAATAACTTCCCAGCAGAAGACTAATCACTTCTACAATATATAGTATTGAGCTCGAAAGAAAAGAAAAGAAAAGAGATGAATAAGGAGTTATTGTGAAGTCTTCTCAATCTAACCATTTGGCATCCTTCAATGCTAGTAATAGAATTAGATCATGCACAACTTAAGTTCAGAATGAAAGAGAAACAAAATAAATAGTATTCAGGGTGTTCACACAAAATCACAAAAAATATTCATCCCAACAACAGTGAGAACATCAGATATGCATAAACTTCAGAAACCTCAATCCAAGTTATGGTAATCTACCTGGGTGAAACCTCTTACACGGAAGAGGCCATGTAAGCTTCCAGACAACTCATATCTATATACTGTTCCCAACTCAGCAACCCTGATTGGAAAATCACGATATGACTGAAGCTTCCGCTGATAAACCAAAATATGGTAAGGGCAATTCATGGGCCGAAGCTGGTAAAGTTCATTTTCAATGTCCATCTGATCATACATATTCTCTCTATAGAAGTCCAGATGACCGCTGATCTTCCAGAGGTCCACCTTGGCCACATGGGGAGTATACAGCAAATCATAACCGTGTTCTATATGTGTTCTCTTCCAGAAATCCTCTATGATGTGCCGAACAATGGAGCCCTTTGGATGCCAAAAGACTAAACCCCCACCAGCTTCATCCTGCAAAAAATCCTTATCATTAGTAAGCAACAATGTTACAGCAACAATGGGATAAATTTAAAGAAATAGAACATACCAAGTTACCAAGGGTCATTGCAAACAAGAAATTTTAAATTTTGAAAGAAAGCAACCTGTAATGAAAATAGATCAAGATCTTGGCCAAGGTGTCTGTGATCCCTCCGTTTGGCCTCCTCTTTAAAGTGAATGTATGCTTCTAATTGTTGTTCATTCTCCCAAGCTGTTCCATAGATCCTCTGTAACATTGGTTTCTTTTCATCTCCTCTCCAATATGCTCCCGCAACAGATTCAAGTTCAACAGCTTTCTTGTTAATTTTACCAGTAGTTGCAGTGTGAGGGCCAGCACAAAGATCCCACCATTCATCACCTTAGAAGACCCAACAAAATCAAAATATATGAATGATGTAAATTTCTATTCCCCTTAATCTTACTCCACTTTACAATCCAGACTAAACAAAAGAAAACATAATACAAACCATAAAAGGTAACCAGCCTGCACACAGCAAGCAGCACTGGTAGAATAACTTGAAATTAGAACAATGTTAAGAACTCAGTGGAGATAGAAACATGCATAAAGCAAACTTACACAACTAAAAATACAAAATGCAATTCATGTGAAAAAATTTTGACGTCCAAAAGCAAGACTTATGATGACAACAAAAAGAAAAAAAGTAACAATACAAATAACAGAAATGGGAAAATACCAATATGGTAGATAGTAATGGGATCCTCTTTGATACTGTCCAAAATCTCCATCTTGTAAGGTTCATTAATAGCCATAATCCTTCTTTGAGCTTCATCTCTGGAAACTTCTTCCCTTACAAGTGGTAAATTTCGACCAATGATGCGATCCTGCAGATGATATAAGAACTAAATTCCGTAACCTGAAATGATAGTTCAATAAATATTTTCCTAACCTCACAATCTTCCCCTTCATTCAAATTTTACAATAGCATCAATACTCAAGAACCAAATGTACTCACCATTTCTTTTTTAATCCTCTTTAGATCCTTATCAGTCAACGGCTCCATATCAAAATCATAATAGAATCCGTTTTCTATCCACGGCCCGATAGTCACTTTTGCATCCGGGAAAAGCTTTTGAACAGCCATGGCCATTACATGTGCGCACTACGCCGCGAATAAAATAACATAAACAACAAAAAGTTGATAAAATTTGTTCATTTCACTGAAAATAAAAAACTTTTCGAAATAATTTAGAGGGAAAAGTTACCGTGTGACGAATTCTCAAGAGCTTCTCAGACGAGTCATTAGTTGGGAGCACCAATTTTTCAGTATCAACAGTCTTCTGTGTCTGGTCCACGGTTGGTGTCTCAGTGATCGCTGCAGAAGCTGAAGTAGCAGAGACCAAAATTCCATATCTCTGCCTGAGTTGAGATGAGCCCGAAACGAACCGTTTTAAAGGCAACTGAAGAAAGGATGAGGGTGGTGAAGTGGGTTTGGAAAGGATAAAAAAGGAAGAGAAGAGAGAAACAGATGCCATTTTCTGGACAACGAACTTCATGCTTCTCAGTTCAAGTCTTCTAAGAGAGGAGGCGTCTTCTTGTCTTGTTCTGTACTGTGTGGTGGAGTTTTTCCAGCCATTGAACTGAATCAACAAGTTCGGGTAATACAACTACCCGATCAGGAATTACTGGCGGATCCGTGATTTATGATCCGGCCCATAATAGTATACTTAGCCCAATCCAGTACATTACTCGAAATTATAGCAATAATCTTTTTTAATTAACTGTAAACCACGAGTATGATCTGCTCATCGGGGAAGTCAAATTGGCCTGGGTCTTACGCTTACGTTAAATCAGAACCGTACATATCCTACATTGGGCCAGCGTGTTAGATCTGAAAGCGAGTTCCTTATACGGCACATGAACTGAGAGTGGATAAATCAGCCCTACTATCCATAACAAAAGGCCATTTCTTTCACGGCAACGAGGAAACGTTGTTTCATGTAATTGCATTTGCATGTAAACTGCAGCCTCTTCCTGGTTTGTGATCGCGTTCTCCGTTTTCCTCCGCTAAAACCCTAATCCTGTTTTGCGAAAATTGTAAAGCGTAAATTGAACAGACTGAAGGGAAGCTATGGAGAAGAGAAAATAAAATTATGAAAAGATTTTATTTTGGAGGTCGGCATTTTGGAAGAAGAAGATGAAAGGGCTATTCAAATCCAAGCCTAAAACGCCAGTGGAACTCGTGAAACTCACTCGCGAGCTTCTCTTTTATGCCATCCGAAACAATGAGACGCGCAAGAAGAAGCGCGAAGAAAAGGTTCCCATTCTTCTGTGTGTGTGTGTTTTTTGTGTTGTTATTAATCTTCTATCTGTTTTTGCTTTCCATAAGAGAACGGAGGATCAAATCTTTGCAATCAAGATAGGAGAACATTTTTCGGAAACATTTTTTTTTCGAATTTTAACTTTTCGAAAATGTTTTGGAATCAGGAGCCGAAGGCGCGTATAATTTTAGAAGAATTTTGTTTCAAAGATGGTTATTGAAATATGTTTCGCTTTTTTGCTTGTTTTTCAAGATGCGGCTTTTACGTTTTCATGTTTTCTTCTTTAGAATGGAATTAATGGGATGTGCTTGTGTATCGATATGACGAAAGAAAGGTGGCCAAATGGACTTGTTGGTGTTCAGATTGCTGATCACATGAGAAAGCAAGAGTTTTGTTAGATTTTGGTTTGGAGAACTTTCAAATTTCCATATTTGCATTGTCTGAGCAGTATAATATCTGCAAGAACTCGAAATTTTTGATCTTGTCCAAGAAAGCTGGCAACAAATTACTGGGTTTGCTTTGTTTTACATTGTATTCAAATTACTGCAAAATTTAGAATTTGGTACTAGTTAATTCCATGAAAAGATATAGAGTATCAATCTGACGAAGCAATTTCTACAGTTGTCTGAGTTAAGCAAACTAATCTTGGAGATTAGGACGGTTCTTTTTGGCTCTGATCAGTCAGAGCCCAATGCAGATGCTTGTGAACAATTGACCCATGAGTTCTTCAGGGAGGACACTCTCCGTCTTCTCATTGTTTCTCTGCCAAAACTAGACATGGGGGTAAGCTTCTGAATCAACCAGCTATATGCAAATGACTGGTATTACTTCTTTCAGCAGGAAACTTTCTGTTTGGATGGATTTACGTATAATTTCCTATTCATACTTTAACAATTAGTGTATGATGTCATTTTCTCTCAGTGTCACTGGATTTCCTTGTAGCTTGGTTTCATGATGATGGGCATTTTTGTTTGCAGCCCAGACGAGACGCCACTCATGTGATCGCAAATTTGCAGAGACAAAGGGTTGAGTCAAAGTTGATTGCTCGCTTGTATTTGGAAGATAACTTTGATCTAATGGATGTTTTGATACTTGGGTAAGTTTTTCCTTGCAGTATAATCAATACATAGTGTTATATTTCATGATATATAGAGTTTTAGATACCTGAGTTATTGTTGATTGGATCAGGTATGAAGATGGTGATATTGCTCTGACTTATGGTCCAATTGCAAGGGAGTGCATTCGTCATCAAAGCATTGGAAAGTAAGCGACTTGGTTTAGTGGTGAATTATTTGAGTTAAATGTTATCTTCATTTGTTCTTTAAAATCCTTCTTAAATGTTAATTAACAAAGATTTACATTTTTTAGTGAACTAGGGAAATGATTCTTGATTGCAGCTAAAATGCGTAGATAAGATTATTGTTGCTTGTAAAACGTAATATCATGAACCATATATTGTTGACATTTTTTCTGGTCAATTACTCCAATTGTTAGGTATATTTATAAATTAACTTGGTTGTTTCGACAGGTATGTGCTGGAATCTCAGCACATGAAGAAGTTCTTCAGTTTTCTACAAAATCCAAATTTTGACATAGCCTCAGATGCTCAAGCAACTTTTAAAGTTGAGTAGAGCTGACTGAAAGCTTTTATTGCCAGTATTCATTTCAAACTAAATTCTTAAAATAGTTATAATTTTGTGATTTCCATTTGGCTAACTCTAAAGTCTCAGAGAGAAGAGTATATGTGCTAGAAACTTTAAGAAAGTGTTGGTATTGTGCTTACGATATGTTTTTTGTCTTTTCTTTGTCATACAAATAGTGCAAGTATGAATTCTGATGCATACCGTTGATTTATACAGGTGCTTTTGACAAGGCATAAATCAACTGTGGCTGATTTTCTTTCTAAAAATTATGACTGGGTAAGCATGGATATGATGTCTATTTTACTTTGTGTTTCTTACTTGCTGGTGATATCCAATTCTGATGATAAAATCAAATTTTGATGATGAGTTTACAAATTTGTTTTCTTTTACATGAATGATTATTGCATTGTTTCTTAGCATGTACAATTGAGTGACTGATATTTTTTTCATCCATTCATCCTTTTTAAATTGATTTAGAAAATTTTCTTTCACATTTGCTTGGATCATTGAAATTTGATACTGCAAAATTATTGCATTTCCTAAAATCCTGTTGCTGGATATCAACATTAATTACCCTTCTGAATTTTGGAAACAATGAGTTGATGGACTTTAAATATTACATTCTGATTGCAGCACCATTATCTGAAGGAGGATCATGATCATTCACATAAAAGATTACTTCACAATAATACACTCACAGTTGGGAAAATTGTTATAGACTCACAATATACCACTTATTGCTATATAATTTTACAGGCATCATTATTAGTTTAAAGGAGAGGAAGCTCTTGATAGTTAGCTTAGTTCAGCAGGATTTCAACAATGGCCATTTTCTTTTTCCATTTTGTTGGTGCACTTGCAATATCATTATGACATGCTGATAGACTGCATGTCTTAAGATAGTTTTCTTTATTTGTAGCATAATGTTTCAACCTTTTTCTTATTAGAAATTCCTGATTATGACCTGATGCCTTTCATTTGTTTTATGTTCCCAGTTTTTTCAAGAATACAATTCACAATTGCTGGGATCTCCTAGTTACATTACCAAACGGCATGCTGTCAAGGTACACATAATGAACATTGATACTCTGGATTGGGTCCAAAGGAACTGTTACCTCATAACGTTTTCATTGCTGACATCAGCTTGAGTTTGCTCAATCAATTTAGGTGATCGGTTGAAGTGGGAACTTTGTGGAAGAAGAATCCCTTTGTGAATTCTGCAATTTACATTTTTGTTACAAAAATGGATTTGGAACTCTCCCATGCTTTATATAATCACAATCAGAGTTTCTCAAAGCCTTATTTATCAAATTAGATGGGAAAGTAAATATATCTCTTCAAAGTTTCACCACTTCAACTGATCACCCCAGCCCAAAAGCTAGTAATAAATTCTGTAAAAAGAAATTTTTAGTGCTCGTTTTGCTGACAATCTTTCTATATATGTCTCAGCTGCTGGGAGATATTCTACTAGATCGCTCAAATTCTGCCATTATGATCAAGTATGTGAGCTCATTGGATAACTTGAGGATCCTGATGAATCTTCTTAGGGTATTTTCTCACTCCCTCTCATGCACGTGTCTATTTGTTCAAACTTGCATTTATGTTTGTTTTGACATTATTTTTATGCATCAACTTCACTCTAAGTCATCCAGTTTGTTTGCAGGACTCAAACAAAAACATACAGTTTGAAAGCTTTCATGTCTTCAAGGTGTAGTATATAACCGTGAACTATCTGAATATTGAAAAATATTTTTCCTATGACCTTATTTGTTAAATTTTTATTTTCTCCATCTTATTCATGATAGTTGTTCGTTGCAAATCAAAATAAACCTCCTGAGATCATTGGCGTCCTGGTCACAAATAAGAGCAAGCTTCTCCGATTCTTCAGTGACTTTAATATCGATAAAGGTAGATGGCATTCGTTTATGAATATGAATTTCTCAACTCTTATCCTTTGAACTGCATTGTGTTACTAAATTTTGCTTTTCTGCAGCGAATGAACAGTTTGAAGCTGACAAATCATTGGTCATTGGAGAGATTGCTAATTTGGAACTAAGAGACGAACGATCCACATGCTCCTATGATTGTGAGACTCCAAGTTGATTTTCGATCTACTAACTTATTTCGTCCATCATTGTACAATCCCTAAATGCATATGGATTTTTTTTTAATAGCATCTAGTTTATAGCCATTAGGAAAGTGGAAAATAATATAGGTGTAATTTTTCTGTGTAAATTAAGATCAAAGACTGTATTGGATGTGGTTTCTCAGAGCTTTTGCAATAAATCGCATCTCATCTCATTGTTCAACCAAATTTTAGCACATGCTGTTGTTGTTTTCCAATTCTAACTTAAGTACTGCCTCGTAATTGTATAGACTTTGAGCCTAGTACTGATTTCTTTAAATAGCAGAATGTCATTATTAGCCTAAAGAATTGAAAATTTGGTCTTTGGATGCCAAATTTTTGTGGATTTCAAGCTCTTTTACCTCTAAGAATAAACTGGGTTGACAGAGCATTTGAAAAAACAGAGACATGGTTAGGTTATGCCACTCACATGGGGCAATCTTCAATTTTCAAGTTGAAAAACAGAGCTCATCTAGTGGTCTGCAGAATTTTATATCCTAGCATCTTCCAGAATTGAAACCAATTAATCAAGGCCAGATCAAACAAAAGAATCATGAAGCAAATGGAAGAAATAAATTTGAAAAAGGAATGTAATGTAAAATATCTATGTATACAGAGAAAAATTACAACCTATCAAAAATAGCAGCACTCAACTCTCCACAAAAGAACAGCAATGGTCTATAAAATCACAAAAAAAGAAAAAAGTAATCTCTCAAAATACATAAATCATGAAGCCAAATATATTCTCAACAGTAGAATATGAACTGAAAATAATAAATGGTAGGGTGTAAGAGGAAAACAGAAATCCCAGTAAATTCTACTATACATAAAATTAAACACCACGCTGTGATCAGGCACCATGTCCATTCACTCCATTTCTTCCATTCATTGTGTGAGGATTTTTCTCAGAATTCTGACTCTTTCTCTTTATAACAATGATCCAAGTTATTGATTCCAAAACAACAGCAACAGCGCCCAAAAATATGATAATGCCAATGTATGCACGCTTCCATTTTTTCTCAGGATCCAAGATGTCAAAGCCCTCAAAGATGTTGACAATGCTCAGAATAATGACAGTGTATCCCATTGCCCAATGGTAGAGGTTCCAGTAGAATCTGTATTTGTGATCGGGCTTTGGCCTCAAAAGCAGAGCAAACATCTGCATATCAAGCAGGAAAATGTATGAGAAGACTTTTAATAACAGAAATTGTGGGTGCTAATTGATTCAGCTCATAAAATTTCTTGTGGTGTTACTAGAGAGATGAAATTCAAATCTCTTCTATATCAAATTGACGAGGGTATTGGTTTGTTTCTGATTATATTAGGGTTGCAATGAATAGCTGCTTCAGGAAACTCGACTCAGCCCAAACAGAGGTGGTCAAGCCTGGAAATTAAATCCACTGTTGATCATTCTAGAATGGAGACTAAATATCGTAGTCGATCATTCTAGAGTGCGCGATCATAAATATAGAAAATTGACCAGCGTAATTAATTGACCAAGATTCACACAGTCGATGGCATAATTTTCAACCACAGCGAATTTAAGAAAAATTAGGTGAGAAAAGTAAAAGATTAGGTAAAGAACTATTACCTGAACTGTTCCAAGGCAGAATAGGGCTATGCCAATGTTCCTGTGTTTATCATAATCAGTAGCAGAATTATCATTTCCAAGCTTGATACCAGTTGCCCATCCTGCAACACCTACGATATATGCAGAAGATTGGCAAGCTACATGAAGGTAAAACCATGCCGGATTTGCAGCCTTGAACACCTTAAGATATCTAGCCATCATCGCGCCCATCGGCATCAGAATTCCCCAACTCACTGCATTTAGTATTCCGTGAGTCTGAAAAATCAATTAGATCCCATTAGAAATCCAATCTATGGAATATAATCAATACGGTTACATAGAGTTACTGCTGGTTACTTTAAATTAAAAAAAAATTCAAACAGGCACTCACATTCCTCCTCCTTCGTCTGGAGCTTAAACTTCCCCCGTCTGATCCAGTTTGTCCAGTTGTAAAATCAATGGTTCCAACTGATCTTCCATTATCTCCACTCATAGGATGTGTACCAGGAGTGCCTCCATTCACTGGGCCTTCTTGCCAAACTTGGTTAGTTGATAACAAATTACTATTAAGCTGCAATCTGGCAAAAATAGTCCACTCAGTTCCCTCCAGAGTAGCTGAAATGTTTGATACTACGAAACTCAAATCAGCCTCTTGCAGTGTCGGTGATTCGGAAGTAATCGGAGTAGTATAAGCACGAATGTCGCCAGTCGAATTCTGGAAAGCCAAGATACTCTGTGAGCCTACCATTTGTTGGCCGGAAGGGTTCAGGGCCCAAGCTACCCATCTGGATGAGCTGGTGCCTGTGTGACGGAAAGCTATATCAACAACGTTGGTTGATGAATCATAATTCCAGTGGAGGAATGAATTCAACGCAGAAAGATCACTGCATGTGCTAAATACTCTGTTGCTTGTGAAAGTCTGGCTCTTGCAGGTTTGAGCATGGGATGAAACGAAAAGCGCAGAAAGAAAACAGGACAACAAGGCAGATATCAAAGCAGCTTTATCCATGATAATTTAATTCAGAGATGAAAAACCCGAAGGAAAAACAAGATTTCAGGATGTGGGTATTACAGAAATATGTCCCAGAAGCTGCTGAAATTTGTCTTCCAAGTCCTGAAGTTTTGAGTTCTGAACGCAGAAAGATGTCAGATTTATAGAATGCTAACGAGAGGAGGAAGAAGTCATGAGAAGGAAAGTGGGTATGGGGCCTACAGATTGTCGGAAGGGTTGGGGATTTTTGACCAATTAAGCGAATGAATGTGGCGGAAGCATGCAAGAAAGCCTTAAATTCGCGTAGTTTTTTCCAAGTCGAATTGTTTAATAATTCGTACTTTCTGAAAGTTGATGGGGTTTGGGTCTTGACGTCCAACAACCCTTCTGTTCACACACTCTTTGTTTTGTTTTCTCCGTTTCTGCAGCAAATTTCCACGAAGCTGGTTTTGGATTCTCAACTCCCATTTACTTAGCGCACACGTCATAAGCACAAGAATTGTCTGTTTTGTTTGTAAATGCATGGTTAAGAAATTCAACAACACACCTAATCCTGCAACAAACCTAATCCTTGGAAATGAAATTTATTCGGTATAATTGGAGAAAAAGATTTTTCTAATTGTTCATTTTATGACGGCCTGTGTTTGCATATATAACATTTGATTATCAGCATCGTATACTCTGGTAATTTAATGATGAGATCGATGTCTATGCTTTTGTCTTCGTAAATAGTTATGTATTGCACAATGAATATACGCATTGAGAGAGTCGTTTTAGGCCATTACCCTCCGAATGTCTAAAGGTGATTGCCTCAGCCCCGCCGGCCAATATGTCACAGTTAATCCAAGTTTTATTTAAAAATAGAATCCGGGTTCGTCATAAGCACGAGTTGTTTTGTAAATACTTGTTTAAAAATTATTATGAATGATTTGTTGCGTGACGCTTTGGTATTAGCATACAATTCAACATCGCCATGTCATGGAATTGTATTACGGAAAATATTAGGGGAGGTGTTTGCCTCAGGCCGGCGATCAATACGGCACATTTTAACGGAGAAGTTATATTTCTAATTTTGTTTATTAAAATGTGCTTTGCTTTCGTTCATGCAAGGCTCTTTGTGGGATTTAACAATGAATCAAGAAGACTATGAAATGGGCAGACGCAGATGCATAGGAAACCAGGTTTGAATTATGATCAAGGAAACACAAATGACAAAACAATGGTGTCTTATCTTTACATGTACAGTAACCAAATTACAATAATTGAATCCCCACTCCAGAAACACAACAAGAATACTCATCGCATCACAACCATGAAACTCTCAACATTAAAATCTCTGCTACATCTGTCTCTGGTTGTGTACTTGTGGCGCCATAGCCATTTGCTCCCTTAATGCTCTGAGGCAGCTTCTTTTTCTCCTCCATCCTCTTTATAACAATGAACCAAGTTATGGCTTCCAAAACAGCCGAGACCACGCCCATTAGTATGGCAACGATGATGTACGCCCGCCACCAATCAATCTGAGGGTCCAGCAGACCTAATCCCTTCAGAATGTTAAAAACGCTCATATCAATAATGGCGTACCCTACTGAATGATGGTAAATGTCCCAGTACATTCTGTATTTGTGATCTGGTTTTGGCCTCAAGAGCAAAGCAAAAATCTGAATAAATATAAATGTATATATGTCCGGCAACACCCACGCCCGAAATTTGGCAAGCAATGTGAAGGTAAAACCATGAAGGATTTGCGAACTTAAAAACTTTGAGGTACCTGGCCATCATTGCTCCCAGAGGCATTAGAATTCCCCAACTCACAGCGTTTAGAGCTCCATGAATCTGAAAATTATTAACAGAAGAGTATCAATAAGAAGGGTTCTCTCATGCGCACGTTAATTTATATCTTTTTAAAATTCAGATTTACGTTAATCTGGTACATAGTAATAACACACTCACATTTTCTCTTCTTCGTCTAGACGTCAAATACAATCTTCCCAGTTGTAAAATCAATTGTTCCGAATGATCTTGCATTGTCACCAGTCATAGAATGTCTACCAGGAGTGTTTCCATTCATAGGACCCTCTTGCCAAACTTGGTTTGTTGATAGCAAATCGCTAGTAACATGCAATCTGGCAAAAATAGTCCACTCATTTCCCACCAGAGTAGCTGTAATGTTCGACACTCCGAAGCTCAAACTACCTCTTGCAAGGTCGGCGACCCGGAAGTAATCGGAGAAGTATAAGCGCGAATGCCGCCGGTTGAATTCTGGAACGCCACAAGACATTGCGAACCCACCATTCGTTGGCCGGAAGGATTCAGCGCCCATGCCACCCATCTCGATGGGCTGGTGCCGGCGTGACGGAATGCGAGATCAACGACGTTAGTTGATGTATCTTAAGTCCAGTGGAGGAACGAATTCAAAGCAAGAAGATCACTGCGTGAGGCGTACACTCTGTCGAGACTGTAGCTACTGCAAGTTTGCTGCGCATTGGATGATGAAACAAGAAAAGCGGCTACAACACGAGAGATAACAACAGAAGTAAAAGATTTGTCCATGGTGGTGGTTCTGTTCTAAGGCAACTTCTGTGAACAGAGGCTTTAATAGATTTCTTAGAAGAAAAGAAAATTGGACTCATCTTGACACTGTTTTAAGAGTCTCTGCTTTTTGACTCAAGTCTTTGTGATAAATTTTGTCCGCGGATGAAGCATGGAAGCAACCCCAATTGGGAAAGTTGGTAGCTTGTTCCTGACTTTTGCAAGGCGGGCTGCAACTTGGAAGGATATTGGTTCATTACAATCTGCGAAACATGGCCCATGCGGCGCAGGAGGAAATTTTATAACATAAATTATATATGTAAAGACAAAGTCCACTTTATCTTATCAAAACCACACTGTGCATGCAAGCTTTTCTGAATGGAAGTTGTAATGCTTTCGAATTTATGACCTGAGTCATAAAGTATTTGTTAGCATAAAAAGAGGGGTTTCAGAGAACTATGCTGCGTTTGTTTCCGAGGAAACCGAAAGAAAAGAAAATGTACGGTCATGGACGTGCGTTTGTCAGCTGGATGGATATTGTTGCAGGCTTCAATCGCGGTTTGTATTTGGGTTCTGTTTTAACGATTAATTATTTTCGGTCCTTTTGGTTTCGTAGATGGAAGGTCTTTTCCGAAAGGGGTAAAATAGGAATAAGAAGAAAGTCAATGGATAGACGGGTGCTTTCCTTTGACCAAACCATGCATACCATTCGACGAGGACGAGGAGTTGTATCAGATCCGACGAGGACAAGGGGTGGTCCATTTGCCGCGTGGGCTCAGCTGTCTCCATCCACCGACGTCGTATTGAAGCCGCCTGATTCCCAGTTAAAATTTTCGTCGCAGTTCTGGAGTCACCCTCTGTTCTGTCCGGAGTCCAAAGTCTCCGAAATCTAATTCGTCACCGTCTGTCCTCTTCATAAATTTGTTCATTATTTTAATTAATTATTATTGCTATTTATTTATTTATTTTATGTGGCATCGGACCAATCTGTAAAACTTGTGGGAAACAGATTTCAGGAATTGGGAATGGGGTTGGAGGAATCCAGCCTAGTTCAAGAATAAATTAACCCAACTAGTCTTACAACTATGAATAAAAATATCTGGTATGATTAGGATGAGTCCCAATTGTTGCATGATTGCTGTAATTTGGACTACAACTTGCCAAATTAAAATTGAAGGGGAACTGCGTGGGGCGGTGGCCGAAATGTAATTAATAATAATATTGTCTAATTATAAAAGACTAAACTTCTTATATATCTAATAATTATTTATAAATTTTGCTTAAAAGTTCCAAACATGATGATTACATGGGCTAGGACTATGTATGCAAAATCTAAGATGTGAAATCATGGTATCTATGGAGGATTTTTTTTCCTTACGGTGGTGGCCGTCAATGTGAACATATTTTACATTGTTTGACATTTTCAATTTTGTCAGCTATGCGTCACCAAGCAACGAGTAATTGGGCTCTCAAATCAACACCCATTCCTGTTGTTTACTGGGATAATTTGATCTCCCACTTGACCAAGAATCACTTCTCTTTCTCTTTCAAATAACAGAGTACTATTCCCTTCCCCCTTCACTGCTATTTACTTGTCTGCTAAATCCAAAAAAAAAGAAAAAAGCAGCACTCAATTGGGCAATTAATTTGACAGTATGTTGACCCTTTTCTTCAAAAGGTTGAACAACTTCCTCAAACATTTGCTTTGTATAATTTAGCACCAAGATTTCCCACTAACCCAGTTGATAAAACCTGCTCATTCAATTTCGCTTCTTTATTATAAACCTCCCGGACACTAAATGGAAAGTTGACAGACTCCATTTTCTAAGCAGCTCGACATCCATCAAGCTGCATGATCAATGTAAAGTAGCAAGTTTCCCGATCATGCTCTCATCTGCCACCAACAAAATTCTTTCAATTGGATTACTTCGCAACAAACCAAGGTTTCACAGAATTCTCAATAAAATCACGCTTATATCAATAATGGAAAGAAGTTTATACAGCTCACGGGCCAGCTGAGAAGCTAATAATAGTAAACTCAATTCATCCACTTTTGTCTAATTACAATCAAATAAGCCGCGGTTGCTTACCTACCAAATGGTGTTAGACCCTCAGCATGACTTGAATGTTGATCATGTATGATCTTGATCTAAATATTCAGAATCCAAGTCATATTATAATAATTGTTTCCATATATCTGTCGGTCTTCACCAATAACTTTCTGGGCAGAAATGTGAATTTCATATGAACACCGCGTGTCCGCGTCACAACCCTCATATTGAATCTTCCTGGTATATAGCAAGGAGTTTAGCAGTCTTTTCTGGACTTTAATTTATTTTCCTCACCAACCATTGAAAATGTACAAGCCTTTCCGAAGAATATGAATCTGCGCCTACTAACTAGCCACCTAACCTACACTGCATTATCATATTCTGAAAAGTAGAAACATTCCTGACCTGTTCTTTCCATATACAAGATTAACCAAAACTGGTTATTCTCCATAATATCACCTTAATTTCAATATTTCTGTTTCTTCCAATTTCCAACCTTCTACGCAACTCCAAATTCCGACGTACAACAAACAATAAAAGTACAAATCCTATTGTGTCACTACACAACCTTGTGTACTGCAGAACAAAGGATTTTGACAGTATGCCTTAATATTTTGCCATTGCACCCCTAAATTTCAACGAAAGAAAGCATGTTCCAGAGCAATGAGCAAATTCTTAATCAATCAAGAATTTAGTTTAAAAAAAAACTAATCATTTTAAAAAAACAAAAATTAAAATAATAACTTCGTCGACAATATTCTGGAACAGTTAAACTGCAGGTGCATAATTCCTTCTTAAATCCATACGAGTAAATTGAGAATTTCTCCATCTTTGTATTAAACAGTGCTCAAGTTTTCTCTGGAAACAATGTTTTAAGTTCTTATTAGTTGTTAGAAGAGAAGCAGTTAGTCAACAGGACAGGAGCAGAAACAAGGACAGATCATCATGCAAGGGAGAAGCTTTCAGGACTACTCTACCATGGTCCTTTAAACCAAATTCGTATGACTGCAGTCATCTAGAGTGGCAGTCACATTAAGCAGTTACAATTCCTGAGTTAAATCTCATCTTTCGCTTGTCATTTCTCCAATAAAAAGCGCCAGTACATCTCTCATTTTCCAAACAATTCATATTCTTAAACTCATTTCCAAAAAAAAATAGGCCGCTCTTTCATTGTTACCCGGTGCTCATATGCTTGGGGGCGATTTCTAAATTTTAACTGTTCCATCCACATAGGCCCAAGTCCCAAGCATCAAATTGAAACACAGCCTAGTTTGCGGATTCTCCACATCATAAGAAGTTCAGTTTTCGGTGAGAAATTCTAACCTTTCACCTCTGTTTCGTTCTGCAAATATTTTGAGTTTTGATCCACATTGCACACAAAATCTTCAAATTCCTTGTTTATCAAAATCCCTCCATGCATAAATATCAACAAAGTCTCAGATATCCAGTACCAAATGGAAATAAGCTTAAGAACTATCTTCATATTCTGCATTATTCTTTCTTCCTCATTTCATCGGTTCAAAACTGCAAAAACTATTCCTTTGCAAGTAATCAAGTTTTTGATTCTTGCAGCGACCTTCCCTGGAGCAGAGCCATCCAAACTCCAGCGGGATGGGTTGCATAGGCTATCAACCCAACTGGAACGGGCATGCTTGGATCACAAGCCACTGTTGCCTTTAGATATTCACATGGAAGCATAGCTATTTATCCAACACAAATAAACAGCTACAACCCTTCGATGCAACCTGGAGCTCTAGGCTTTCAGGTGTCCAACATTTCTCCCACACATGCCAACAATGAGATGACAATATTCGCTGTTGTAGATCCATTGTCTAATGGAACTACTTTTAATCATGTATGGCAAGCGGGTCCAGTTTCAAATGACAATCCTCATATTCATTCGACTTCAGGGCCAAATGTTGAACCAATGGCAACATTAGATTTAATGTCATAGGAACAAATATGCAAGGTAACTTTTAGAATCTTTGTGGGCTAGTTGCTCATGATTGCCTGCCTTCGTCAACAAACTATGTACCAGTCCAAAACTTTTGCATTCATGCACAAGTTCAGTTATTACTCGTCAAGATTGCCATTAATCATCACCACAAATGATCAAGTGGTTGTTTCCATAAATCCTGCAGGATATCAGTACAACTAGTAATATTGTGTTTATAGCAAATTAATTCCAAATAATATACAACTATACTGTAGTATCCGGATAGTGGAAAGATAAATTATAGAAATACTTGGCCTAATTAAAGAAAAGAAAATACATCAATTGAAAAGCAAGAATAAACAATAAAGCAGCCAGAACAATTGAAGGGCTGAATTATCAGTGCCCCAATGGGGAAGAATAAGATAGCAGATTAAACAAAATGAATAAGGTTGGTATATAATACAATCCAAACAACCTCAGATTCTCAGCAAAAACGGAGCAACCATGGGGGAGTTTCTTTCAGAAAAGATAGGTCCTTTAGGGGTCTGTATGTTGAACCATGTTACCTGCTAAATGCAGCAGCTCCTCCCGCTTGGCATTTGTTACTGGCAACTCAAAAGTCACCTGTCAATATGTCCAATAAAAAATCATGTAAAATTGAATTTGAGAAACAAGCTGCCAGATACCCACATAAAGGACTTTCAACATGAAAACTTTGTCTTATGGAGTAGTCAGGTGACATAAGATGCATTTAACTAACCTGAGTTCATACAGCGTCGAAGCATAAGGTTTCCCTGACAATATGCATGAAAAGAAGAGAAAAAAAAAGTAAACTTATTGACACATCTAATAGTCCAGATTAGCGTATCTAACAGCTTTTTGACTATTATTCAATTAGAATGAATTTCGCTTTATTCTAGAACATAATGCATAGTTATCTGCTGCCTGTACTAAAATTTTCATTTCAATTTTTCCTTTTATAGGGCTCATAAAACACATTAAATTTGATTAAATTATAAGATAAACCCATCAGATTAAACAATATAACAGACCATTGCACACTTGATCTGATAATATGCAATCCATTCTTAAAATCTCCTTAGATCATTCCAACATAGATATCAGGGGGAGGAAATAACCAATACAAGCATGCACTCAAATACTCTTGATGACATAGCTATATCTTCTGTCTTACCTCTTTGAAAACTTCACTATGGGAAATGTCCTCAAAGCCCTACACCAACCATAGCTAAAAGTTAGTTGACCAAATCTTGATATTCACATGGAGGCACATATACATAGAGAGTGAGAGAGAGACCAATTTTTGAAATAAACTAAGAAATGCTCCATTTGAATCTTCAATTTTAGAACGGAAGATGTGGATCCCAAAACTCTCAACTGCATAGGCCATCATTGTCAAGACAGATTACTTTGCAAGTCCGTTCCCACAGCTATGCTAGCAAGAACAAAATGACAAACAAGACAGACTGAAAATATATACAACAGACTTATGGTATCCAGAGCTGTCCAACAAAGGAAGAGAGGAAATATCCATGTAAGAATGGCATCCATCCAACAGGATGTCAACTGTGAGTATACCATATTGCATTCACCATGATGGATTAACAGAACAACTTCAAAATGAATTCATTGTCTGTTTTCTATTTGAAAAAAATGTCACAAGGATTCATTGGATTAAGGGAGCAGTTGAATCAGAATAATTGAACACTGAGCAAGGTTATTGTAGAAACGAAAGATAAGAAAACTGCCATCCACCCATCAACTCATGTTGAATGCATTCACTTTGTACGTTCTTTAGTTAGGGTAGTCCTGCAAACAAAGAAATGAAGCATAAGTTACAAGGGGCAAAACTTCATACATATGTGAACACTGTTATGTTCAAGATGCCAGAGTTACACAAATGAGACATGGTGGAAAAGAAACCATTTGTGGATCATTAGTTTCCAATCAAAAAAATATATCTGATAAATTGAGGCATTTTTCAACTAGCCTTACAAAACTGATCGATGGTGTCTATTCTACATCTGTTCCTGTATTTGTATGTATCCACTACCTCATTAATCCAATGTTTCTTTAAGCACAATGCTAATACAATATGGATGGTTCCACCAAACTCAGACACACTAACAAAATGTAGCATGCTGACATAAGCTAGAGATAAATAGACCTGAATTCATCTCCACAATAAAATGGCACTACTGTTCATGACTTGATAGTCAATAAACCCCTTTCCATCATGATTCCCCACTCCAAATGAACTAAAACAAGGAGAACAGAATTACAAATCAAGTCAAAGGAGGAAAAAAAAAGAAGCATAAGCACTTGCAGACCTTCTTAAATGTCGTGTAGAATTTTCTATGTTCACAAAGTTTTTCATTGACAGGCACAAGATTGAAAATGAAAATAAACTTTTCCATTGACAGGCAGAAGATTGAAAATAAAAGGCAGATTGCATCAACAATGTCACAAGAAAGTATTCCTTCAACTAACTAGTTCATTATTAATGAAGATAAATATAAGGTAACTTTTTGGTTAAGCTATCATTATCTCAAACTCTGCCAACTGAGGATTATCCAAGTCATTCATATAAATATTCACATCTCCAACCATGGCTGACAAAGAGCACACAATCACATGCTCATGAACAATAAAAACAGTATAACATGAATATTAAAACACGTTTAAATAAACCACTGTTTTCTAATACAAAGCCAAACAGCAAACAATTAAGATCCTATGTCCTCAACGGACGCAAAAGAATCCTTCAGAGTAGATATTCATATAAATCATTAATGTGAAGACGTTTTAAACATGAAACAAAATGAATTTCTAAAACCTCAAGCAGAAGACTCATATCAGAGAAATGACAGAATTCAGTTTCAACTGCTGAAGTCTGAAAATAAAGGGGTAAAAGGACAAAATGTTTATTCTTTTATTATCATTTCACTCCCACGAAAAGATATTGAAAAATCAATTCGTAAATCCCAAATGTTTAAAGCAAAAAAACAAGAAATACAGAACGTGTAACATTGCAAATACAGAAGTCTTTTTCTTGTTATAGAAAAATAGTAAATTATTAGTAACCTTGCATATATGGATCTCCATGAACAAACTCTACCTCCATCATATCCTTATCCAAAACAACGAAAGTTTTATTTGCCATCGTTAAATCATTCCAAATCAATAGTAGCATAAAGCAAACTAATTGCAATCATAGGAAGACAAAGGGTTGATTGAAAGGAAAAAGGAAAACAAGGAGGGAGAGAACTGAGGGGTTCTTGGCACCAGGACAGATGTATTTGGTACTCTTGCTCAAGGGTTAGCAACTCGAAGCCGGTGGTTTCCAGGAGAAATGGATCTTGCATCCATTGGTGGCACTTTGGTACGTGCTCTTTCATGTAAGGTATAAGTATCACCTTCTCTCCCTCCAAGCTAAGCGCCATTGTGCCTTCTTGATACTTTCAAATTTCAATTTCACTGCTTCCACAGAAGTCAAGTGAAAAAAAAACAAAAAAACGTTCTTGTTTGCAGCAACGAGTAGCAGAATGAAGCAGAGAACCAACTGACTCTCTGGCACCCAAGTTAAAAGGAATCGATATTAATAAATAATAACTTGGAACTTTCGAATTCATCAAATCTAGCTCAAGATTCATAACCAAGAGACGAAATGATCCTCTTCTGCTAGTCATCAACGCCTGGACCTCTAAATACAGAATGCAACCAGATTGCCAACAAGAATCTCTTCGCCTAAAACTGAATATCTCGATTATATCAAGAAATCTCAAGCATCTCCAATCTATACACAAATTCACACAAAATGGGTTTCTTGGTTTCTTTGTTTTAGAAGTAGTTCCTCTTTCTGTCCACATCCCCCTGCGAGCTCATTGTATGAGATTCACCCATGCTGTTATTGTCATCCAGAAACGGTTTTCCAACTTCCGTGAAAAGGTTGTATGGGTATGGATTCCTTTGCAAGTCAGAGTAATGCTAGTAACCCACAAGAGAAATCTTCCACGTTTTCTGGACTAATGTTGCATTGTTATTCTACTCTCACTTGAGGATCCTATATGTGTGCTTTAATGCCTACACAAGTTAAAGGAAAACGGTAACAAAGGAGATCTTTAGTAGCGTATAGCTTCAGTCCATAATACAAGTCTTCTCAAGACCGGCTTCCTTTATACTCTACAAAACCCGTACGTCCCATTGAAAGAAAGAGAGACTTTGATACTAAATCTAAGTAAAATAATGGCTGGGCAAGTTGATCATAAGCAGTTGTTTGGTGCATATGCTGCATTCCAATTCCAGTCAAAACAGAAATATGGTTTCCACATGTTTTATAATTCTATCCAAAATAGGATTTTCTGCTAATTCGCTCGATGTAGTCAGCCAAGCTGTATCTCTGGTTCTTGCTTCACCATGACCCGACAGACCATGTTACTCCTAGTTCATCGTACTTGGAAATATACTAGGAAACTGAAAGCCAAGTTTCTTCCACAGCAAATATCCTCTGCTGTATATAGAGGTAGTAATTGGTTACACCACCCAAACAACTTCCATTTCAAGAAGTGAACAATCTAATAGCTTGTATCATGTCTCTAATGAAACAGAGAATCAAAGTAATAGTACCACTGAAATGACTAACATGTATTGCCTAGTAGAAAGCAAATATCCGCTTCGAAGAAAAGAGAGACTTTGAGGTGAATATTCACAGCCAACATAAATTTTGTATTAGGCTAGGCACATATCCCCATGGTATTTTCTTCTTCTTTTTTTTCCAGATTTCCTTTCTTTCATTCTAACAATTTCTTGTCACAAATCATAAAAGGCCATGGAATTGGAGAATTTTTTATCCATGTAAAATTATACTATGATCAGTTTAACTCACAGTGATTAGGTTTCATCCTTGTGAAATATACCTATACGCAAGCATAGGCTTGGAGAAATGATTGCAAGATACAGAGCAACGAAAAAAACAGGAAGCCAGAAAGAGCATAGTGCCATCAGAAAACAATATGCAGTTATGCACCCTGGTACTTACTCTTCAAAAATACTTTACAAGCAACAAAAGAGCTTGACAAGCAAAAGAATGGTAACAATTGGTATACTGAGTAAGATCTGATTAGCTCATAATATGGCACTTCCTCAGAGAATATGTCAATCTTGTCAAGATGATCATACTTCTCAATGGGGATTTCTAGAGGCACATAGCCTGAATTACCATCTTCAGTTGCAAGGCTCTTATTGAGGGGAGTTGCACATCCAAAATAGCCAGCTTATAAAACCATTTTCGATATAAATGTTATCAGGTTTCACATCTAAATGAGCAATTCCTTTCTCATATAAAAACTGTGATGGGCTGCAATATTTCTGATATCAGAAGTGGCACGGAGTGAAGAAATAAATAAAAACTGGGGAAGCCAATTGGGGAAAGGAAGATTTAAAACACCTTATTAGATACTCCAATATTTCATTCTTAAATTACTACATATGATAAATTCTCTTCTGTGCAGTCAATTTAGTAATGACTTCAGGCTACTGCATGTAACAGTTTGCATGCCATAAAGCTGACAGTAACAAAACTTCAAATGATAGATTTGTTTAAATAATGCTAGACAAAGAATGTCAGCTGATACATGACTTTCAATAGGTCTCCCTTTTACTAAGAACTGTGCAGCTTTAGTTACGGACAAGCTGAGATCACATGGCTGCATTTCAATATACAGTTGCTTGTTATTATACCAAGAGGACTAGCTCCGATATTGTTTTCATGCAACCATACGCATGCAAGATGGCATGATTAGTAAAGAAAATTAGCTATTTCAAAATTCAAATACATGATATAGAACATTAAAGACAAACTCACGACCTATAGCTTCTAAAGCTTGATTTCCATAAAGCAGCTTTCCTCCACAAAGTGTGAATATCATTACACAATGAATTAGCTTCATTAATGATTGGCATAACTAAAACCATGAACCTACATCTCAGTAACTTGACACAACTGAGTTGTGTCATTTTGTATAGCTTGAAAGCAACCATCACTTCTCATCAAAACTTTGAAAACACAGCTAAATTTCTGGCATCAATTCGTTGGACAAGAAAGCAACTTACTACCACATTAAAGAAAGCAAACGGGACTCAAATGTTCAGTTTATGAACAAACTTTTCAGTAACCAATCTGTACACTAGCATGAATGTTTATCACCTCCAATAATTGCAGAGAAGAAAACCATAGATTGCAGCACTGTTGCTAATATTGATGCATTTAGTTCAACAATCTGAGTTCTTTATTTTCATAATGAATAAACTGTCATGGGTTGCTTTCAAATACGTGAAGCATCAATCAAACACCCTTAATTAAGCATCAGGGAGACAGGGACAAGGGTGGCCAGCAGGCAACCTCAGGTTCACTCCATTGCTTATTAGAATTTCACATGTCAAATTAAATTTTGCAGAATATTCAAATCCTGGCAAAAACATTCACCAATTTTGCTGCTAATGTTGATAATCCCCCACTTATTTAATGGTGTACGGTATTAAAAAGTGTACAATCCCTCAGAAACAGAAGCACACTCCACAGTACATCATTCAATTATCAGAAACATTAATTTCTTTTCATCGTTCTGTTCTTATTCGATTATTGTGACAGAAGTAGCACATCGACGTTCAATAGGATGAATTTAATAGATTGAAGAACAAATAAAAACAAACATTATAACTGAAAACCCCAATTAATCCTACCATCAACATTGAACTGTGTAACTATGTTCAAGAACTAGTAGAAACAAGCATCTAATAGCAGTGACTAGGCTCACAGGGTATAGCCTTTTGCTTTCAACGGTAATCTACTTCTCAAATAATATCGGGCAAGGATGTTTCCCTGCGTAACAAATGAGTTACAATATTACTTTTTAACGGTCAGTTTTCATACTAAGTTCTATTTTTTCTCTAACCGTATTGCAATCAGAAACATTCAACATGTTTTGGTTTTCAGGGGCAATATAATCCGGTCCACTGAAAACCCTAATTTGTTAAAAAGTTCAAATGTTAACAAACTGCACTTTAACATCAATCAAAGAAAACAGAAATATAAAAATCATGTTCAAATTAAGCATCAATTTCGCTAAAATAAAGCTAACCTTTTCAACCGATTCACGAAATCTCAACCGAGAAGGAAATCTTTCACCCTGCAATCATCGACGTTGGAACTGAGAGTATTCTCTCTTCTTCTGATTGCTACTCCTCTTCTCTTGGGTTTTCCTACTTTCCCTCTCATGCTTGCTCGTGCTTGCATATATAACCGATTTTCTAAAGAAAAGGAAGTCGTTTGAAATTGCGCGGCTTCGAAACCGTTCAGGAAATAATCAGAGGCAATTGAACTGTGCTGAACCCTTTCAATCTTTGGATCCTACCCGTAGGAGATTGGTCAGCATACCCGACGATCAAAATGATAAGACCCTAACGCTTTGTTGAAGCGAGTATTATGTACGCGAAGGTTGCGTAATATGTAAGCCATACTCCTCAGTAAGAGAATAATAAATGACTGAAGTTTAATTCGAGCGCAAGTAAGGGCGGAAAAGTAATTTTTGGCGGAAATCATGGGTGTTTTGGTCCACGCGGGCAAGAAAAATAAGTAATAAAAAAGATTACTTATTCGTATCTGGAGACCGTTGAAATGTGGCGGCAAATAATTTTCTCGGAAAGAATCGTAAAGATTTGTTTTTTCTTATTTCTTCTTTGAATGTTTTTCATATGGTTGAATTTGATGGGGTTTCAGGGAGATCAAGATTGTGATCAAAGCATTTCAGGTAATTTCAGGCGTTACCGTTGTATGAGTTTTAAGCATCTGTGTGTTTTCTTATAATCTGACAGATGAGGAAGATTTCGACTTTTGATTTGCGAGATCTTGCGTTTCATTGGGTGGGCATTCGGGGAAAGAGGCCAGTAGTCCTTTACCTGTTTAAATTTAACGAAGTGCTCATTTTTGTTTGTTTCCATTAGAAATCCAAAGAATGGTAGGGTGTCCCTCTTGTTCTTGCTGTAACTCTATAAATTAATAGTAAGGAGTACAATTTCAATATTTCGATCACTTTGCTTAGTAGAAATTAACATTTGATTAAGTTGTTGGCACATAAGCAAACGAGCATCTCTGCAGAAGATGAGGTTGGCATGCCTGACTTTACTGATGAAGTAGGCGTTGTATTTTCCCAAAGCAGGCATCTACACGCAACTCAGATGAAGCAGCGATCTCTGATGATGAGGTATCCCGTAAGGTTTAGGATATCGTTATTATGGGTTGGCTTTATAACTATATGTATTGATCTCTCTTCCATGGATATGTAGCTTCATACCAAATTTTTGTCCTTGTTGCATTACACAAGAATTGTTTTCACATTTCCTTTCTATTTAGAAGGAAAATGTGCCCCAAAATTTTTCAGTCACTCCTGGGGTTAAAACATTCCATAAAGATGGAATACATGATTTTTAAGTGGGAAGCTAGATGGAAGAGCACATTGTCTGCAATGAGTCAAGAAGGTGAGGCACTTCTACGCTTGAATGAAAATGCTCTGTGTTCAGCATCATCCCATTCTGCCTGCAAGGTAAATAAATCTGGTAATGAAACTGCTTTAATTTGTGTTGCCGCAGTTCATTTTCGGCTGACGTTCTCTCTCAGACCAGAGATATGGCGCAACTTTATGTGGATTTCGAAACAGTGATCCTTTGTTTCTTCAATAATGAGTACCTAGTTTTATATGCTGCGCTCTGCAGGCATCCAAAGCAAATCGAAGCCAAAATTTCCATTCCGCTTCCAGTCGCAAAGGGGATGACTATCTTCATCTTCTATGCCTAAGGATGAAAACAGTGTGTTATCCAAGGTTAATGAAGTGCCTAAAAGTTAAGATAACGTTGATTGCAGAAAGCATTCGATGGCCAAGCTTGTAGACTTTATTGCAAAAAAGGCAAAGCAATCAGAAATTGTGTGTGATGAAGTAGAAGATCTGCATTGGTGTGATGAGCAATCATTACTGAGCTTTTAGATGGCCCTTAGGATAACACTAGTTGTCCAATAAGAAATTCAAACATGGTAGCTTCTATCTCTGATGAATGCCTCTATCCCTGTACAGCTCTTGATACCCAGTTTAATGAAGTATAGCAGACCAAGGGGGAGAACGTAAACAGTAAATTATCGAGTGATCCCAGTTCTGTGCGAAAGTGGACATTCAGAAAGCCTATGACTCTGTGTCTCGGGATATGGTGATTGGGGTCCTGCAAGAGATGAATTTTCCTGAGTGTTGGTTATAACGATGAAGAGGTATTACTTGGTTGTGATTGCTTTCTAGTAGTTTAATCTTGGTGAAATCATTGGTTGTATGTAATCTTTGCTTGCTCACATAGGCCCAGTATCAAAACCTAGAACTTGGTGTCCCGGAATTGAAGAGGCAAACTATTGTGGATAGTTTTCAGTTTTAGGTGCTACCTTGAGAGATGAACCAGCCTTTGTTGTTGCACCTAGAGCATCTGAATAATAAAGCAACTAGAGTCTTCCACTACCCCATGCCTTAGATGTCTGTAGAAGTAATTGTATAAGGAGTATCCCTATATAATATGTGCTTTGATGCTTCCCAATTCCACAGTGGTGAGTGATTTGGGAAGTCGCAGCAGGTCATGCAGAGGGAAATGTATACAGGTACGGAATTTCTAAATTTGCAGACGAGAGAGCTAGCGGAACTGACAAGCCCTTGCAGTTGTTCCTTTTTCTTTTCCTTTTCCGTAAGTGTGTATTCTTATGGAAATTAGCTTACATAGACTGATGAATTATTTTGTTTGTGCAATCAAACAAATAAAACTGTTCAAGTTTACCCATTGCTTGTGCAGAGTCTTCTGTTTATATCTTTCCCCAGATGAACCAAGCTGCACTGATGTAAAAATCCTCTCCGGATTCTCGACGCAAAGTTGATTGTTTGCCATGCCTCTTTTGGCAAGGACAATGAGATTAAGTTTGAACCCTGGAACAAGTTGGACTTTTGTTCTTCTCAAAACTATGATGAAAAATCCGTCAATTTAGATGGCAACCACTTAAATTAGTATCAACACCAGAAGTTGGTGTTCTTTCCGAATGAGAGGAGCAATTACTTCATTCCCTGGAAAGGATCACCTGTTCAACTGAGATTCGTCCAGAATCATGCAGTTCTTGTTGCCCCATAACCACTGGCGGATCTACAAGGAGACCAGTCTGTATTTCAGAGGCTAAAGATATGAGATCATTTACTATAAAGGATAAA
This sequence comes from Xylocarpus granatum, assembly GCA_019650275.1. Lineage (NCBI taxonomy): Eukaryota > Viridiplantae > Streptophyta > Magnoliopsida > Sapindales > Meliaceae > Xylocarpus > Xylocarpus granatum. Next base: position 67,488 of record BNST01000188.1, read on the forward strand.
ATAGAACATTTGATGCCCTAGTCCTCTGCTATTGCACTTGGCATTGAAGCCATGCGCATACATCTGCATCTCTTCTAGTTCAAAAATCAGATGTCTGTCACATTCTTCTGTTCCTTCTACGTCCACTTTGTTCCAAATTGCTTTGTACATCAACATATCGATTTCTGACCTAGACGTTGATGCTTCACTTGCTTTTATACTTAATCTTCGAGTAATACAGAACCGGCGGATTCATCCATTGATACTTAAACCCTTAGATCTGGCCAGCGAGTTTCCTCATAGTTTAGCAATTAGCAGGTTCTCTTTCCCTTTGAAATGGGTGGAAATGTGAAGCCAATTGTTTCTGAAGACATTGCAAAACTTCTAGCAAGAGATTTATGATTGCTACATATTCTCTGCCGAAGCCAATTGATATCCTTTACTCGTTACTTGTGTTTTTGTCATATGATGATAATCGAAATGTTGTACCATGTCATGATTGTCTCCTCCAAAAATGAGTTAGGTAGAACAGGACACTCATTGATACCTAGTGAAATCTGTTTAAATGAAAGTTTTTTGGGTGCTTGTCACCAAGTCATGTTTACAACAGCATTTAAGAAATGGGTTTTGGTCGGTCCTGCAATGATCAGAATTGGGCACGGCTCCATCCCAAGAGTTTCACTTGTGCAACTTAGCTTAAAAGCCAAGCCCCACTTCAGATTCCCCACTGAAACACTCTTCCATACTCTCCAATGGCAAAAAGGCAACAGGCAAACGATAATGGTCCATATATTATCCACAGCATTATACCAAGGGACAAAGTGCATATTTTTGAAAACAAGTCCACCAAACTATCATATGATGTTGTCTTACCTTCAAAGTCAAGCATAAAACTCAATTTTCTCACTAAATGTCCAATACTCATCATTTCCCATTATCACCATTTTCAATCAAAAACATTTATCATCAAACACATAAATGTTAACAAAATCTTGCCACTTCTTTCAACCCTGACTAAAACCATTTCTTACCTCCTCTCTTCTTCTTCTTCTTCTTCTTCTTCTTCCTCCTTATTCTTCCACCACCAACATGCTTCTCCTCTTCCTCTTTTTTCTCTTATTTTCCCGTCTACACATTGTGTTTTCAGCACATTGCACCACCATCACTGCCACAAAAACTTTCCAAAAGTGCACGACACTTCCTACGCAACAGGCTTCTTTAGCATGGACTTTCCATGCCCACAATGCCACATTAGACCTTTGCTTCTTTGGCACCTTCATTTCACCCTCCGGATGGGTCGGTTGGGGTTTAAACCCGAGCTCCCCGGAGATGACTGGTACCCGTGCTCTCGTAGCTTTTCCAGATCCCAACTCCGGCCAGTTAGTCCTTCTCCCTTACGTTTTAGACCCAACTGTTAAGCTCCAAAAGTCACCCCTCCTCTCAAGACCTCTTGACATTAAACTCATTTCGTCCTCAGCTACTCTTTACGGCGGCAAAATGGCAACAATACACAATGGTGCCACAGTGCAAATCTTTGCTACCTTAAAACTTGTACCTAACAAAACTAAAATACACCATGTTTGGAACCGTGGCCTATATGTTCAAGGCTACTCTCCAACAATTCATCCCACTACTGCCAACGATCTTTCATCAATTGCCACCACTGATATCATGTCTGGCTCAACTGCTGCAACACACAGCAGCTTCAAAGCATTAAGAACGGCTCATGGAATCATAAACGCCATTTCTTGGGGCGTCTTGCTGCCTATTGGAGCTGTTACAGCACGTTACTTGCGCCACGTTCAAGCACTGGGGCCTTCTTGGTTTTATGCTCATTCAGGGATTCAACTTTCGGCATTTTTTCTCGGAGCTATCGGGTTTGCCATCGGAATTAGGCTGGGGGAATTGTCACCAGGAGTTGTTTACGGGCTGCACCGGAAACTCGGGTTCGCAGCGTTTTGCTTGGGAGCTCTTCAGACACTTGCGTTACTGTTCAGGCCAAAGACTACAAACAAGTTCAGGAAGTATTGGAAATCGTACCATCATTTTGTTGGGTATGCTTGTGTGGTGCTGGGAGTTGTGAATGTTTTTCAAGGATTTGAAGTGATGGGAGAAAGCAAGTCCTATGCAAAGTTGGCTTATTGTTTGTGTTTATCCACATTAATTGGTGCTTGTATAGCTTTGGAGGTGAATTCTTGGGTAATTTTTTGTCGAAAATCCAAGGAAGAGAAGCTGAGAAGAGAAGGATTAATTGGAGGAGGAGGGTCTGACAAAGGAAATGGAAGCCATAGCTTTGTAAGTTACAATTAAGGAAAACTTTTGTGTTAGCTATGTTAAGGTTTCTTTTTGTCGGTGATTTCTGGAAAGAAAATTTTGTCGTTGAAATGGAATATGATTTCATCTGGAATCTGTAAAGTATGTCCAAAATGACATCAATGTTCTTGTTTTGATCAGGTAAAAGAATACCAGCATAGAACTGTAAAAAATTGCCTTGTCAAGAATGGGATTTGAACCCATGCCCTTTCGGACCAGTACCTGAAACTGGCGCCTTAGACCAACTCGGCCATCTTGACATTGTTAGTCGTCCCATAAGTAACCTAGTAAACTTATAATTCATATGTATAAGGCCATCCAACCGACGGGCGACAGTCGTATTCTCGTGACATGAAGGGGGTAGCTAAAACCCAAGGTATGGTTTCAACATGCCATGGAAAAATCATTCAGACATCAAAATGAACTTGCTTTCAAGATTAATATAATGCCATACGTGGATGGAATGAAATCATTCTCTCTCTGTGAAGTAGAAGGCTGTGTGGACGTGAATTCTCGACGTATAATTTCTAACTTCCACGAGTTCTCTAACTGGTTCTGTACGCATGCATGGCGTATTGGCATCAAGCCTAGCCTATTTAATTCCGTTCGGGAAAACCAACCAGCTGAATGTCATCCCGTAGTTAGTGTCCTTTTGCTGATCATATCCGATAATGCCTTGAATACATGAGCGAGAAATCCAAGGCTGATACGTAGCGATGTTAGTCTGAAGGAGAAATGCGATTTGACGAAGAATTCCACAGATACTGCAAACACTGTAACATACGACCCATAACGAATGCTTGTCACCTTCCGTCCGTGTGTGTGTCCTGTTTCTCCTTGAGTTGTGGGTCATCTGGTTAAAATAATTAGCCAGCCATAAGAAAGAACGTCTAGTCGATCGGAAAAATGTTCATCACACAGCGATCGGAAAAATGCTCATCACACAATACTAATCACGTGTTTTGGCTTGGTTTAAGAATGAGATATCTTCAAAAATTTAGTTATAGCCTGTAAAGGTAGAAAATGAAGTTGATTCAAGTCATCAAAAGTTCAGAAAGCAAAATAAAATGCTCCACTTCCAAACCCTTCTGCAATTTTTTGTTGATATTCTAGTCCTCTCTCTTCCCATTATAGTGTTGTAGCTAAGCTCTTTCAATCCCATCAGAAAACAAAGCAGGAAGAATTGAGTACAGCCGGCAAAATGGTCTCACTTCAAGGTGTCTCCATCAATATCATACAATATCATAAGATTGTTTCAGCTGTAATTCCATCTAGGATGTTGCATTCAGTACTCAGTTCACCTCTCTGATCATACACATTCCTTTCTTTCTTTCTTTCCCTTGTTGATGATTAAAACAATTCACTCCACACTCAACTATTGTTGAACCCCACAAATCCTGGCAGCCAGAAAATCTTTAATCCTCCTAGATATGCAACTCTTTAAATTTGAAGAAAAATCAATGTTTTGATGGATTAAACATAAATCTAAGTCAATTGTGGCAGTCCATTGCAAAGAAAGAAGGTATGAAATGAAACATGCAATACAAATAGTAGTCTATTTTGACAAACAATAAAAAAGTTCCTACTTGTTGCATAAAATATCCCAAGGGAGAAAAGAATCAGGATATGGGGAACTTATTGAAAGGGACCCTAGATGGGTATCCATTTGAATGTTTCACACTAGTAATTCAACAAGAACCTCGGGTACAATCTGCTGAAGAAACAAACCCAGATGATGGGAAGATGGAAAAACAAAGCATACCTGACAAGAACCCACAATTTTGCCAGAGCTGTTACATGACATAAAAATCTAGAAAAAGGAAAAAATATAGTCTATATCCTTGCGTATTGGTTGCCTCACCGGAGATGCATAATACAATTTTGACTGTATGCCGCAATCTGATTTTACATCTCACTCAAATTCTGAAAAATAAAAACCTAAAAATGGTAACTCAATACTCAAACCTCGACAGAAAATCACTTTCAACTTCTATCAACTCAAATACTCAAGCCTTACACAAAATCCCTTTTTAACTTCTATCTCTAAGTTTAATTCCTCAAAACAGGCACTCCAGTTAGCACTAGATGACCAATTTTCTACTAACTGAAACATATTAATGAAGGGGATGTGAGAAATTCACAGTTCACTTGCTTCACAAGATTATCTTCACCTATAACGTCGTGATAATGCAATCAATCCTCCTAGGTAGCAATTCCTGAAGAAAGACAAATAGAAACTTGTAAGTTTAAAAAGTAGATCTATATAAGCATCAAATAGTTTAAAAAAAATTGAGTAATTTACAACCACCAAAAAGTATAAAGGTTTGAAGTGCCTCAAACAACCTCAAGCCAAAACAGTAAGAAATATTGTCACTGGGAAAGAAAATCATTGAAATATTATGCCTCAGCTTCCATTCATAATTAAGAACATCATCCGCTGATACCAAAATATACTTTGGCAAAATTATAGAGAATTATCACATGTTTTACACGCCAAAAACAAGGATGTGAAACAAGTGGTGATTTACTTAGCAAACAAAACATACAATTATCTACTGATGTTTAGAGAAGCTATAAAGTTAAATCCTACTTGAATCAGCACCAAACAAGATTCTAGAAATGAGAATTATATAAAACACTAATGGGAAGAACGACAAGGTTATCCATTTCTCTAAAACCAAGAACCTCCTATTTCTTCATTTCAAATTCATAACAAACTAATATAGTGCAATGATTATTACAAGGCAACCCTTTTCTTCCTGGTCTTAGTGAAAAACATTCGAAATTCCACAAGACTAAGACCACAATTATGGACTCAATAGCAGGGACAAGATTCCATCAGTTAAATAAAATTGCAGGGCTTCTGACCAAATATCTATGAGACCAAGCTTTTCCAGCATCAGCCAGAGTCCACATCATTAGTTTTCTTCTTCCCAAAATACCTTTGAAGTATATCTAAAAAAAGAAGCCTTAAACATTTAAAGGAATATGTTGTGACCCGGGACCCGAACAACCCCATGATAAAGTGTAACAACCTGAGTGAAAGCCCAGGAGCAACATGTGAAATCAAATGAAGCGACACTCTTCTAACAGCCTGAAGCCTAAAGGAACATCATCATTTGGTCATAATTCATGATACCTGATGTGTCTGCAATATGCATGTGACTGTGCTTCTCTATCAGTGTGACAATGCAGCCTTCATTATACGAACAAGGAATCATAACAACATTATGATGATCACTGTCAAGTTCATATCATGTAGCCATAGGCGGCTAAGTATTAACTGCAAATCTAAAGAATGGGCCGCAGTTCATACTTCACCCTGCACTCATGACTTAATGTTATCAGTTACATGACTGAATAAATAGGCATTGGTAAGCCAAGCCAGCAGATTGATACTGTGTGGATCCATTCAGTCATGAGCCCAGACACAGCCTAAAATAAAATAACCTAACGTCGGAATATGAATAATAATTCCATCTCTTGTTTATTTGTGTAGTATAATTACATGATAATTATTTTCATTGACCTTTATTTCTGATGTCCTTATCCTTGAGTGACAGCTGTAATTTATATGTACCTTGAAAATTATATGATTTTAATCTGTTTGATAAAATTTCATTGCTGAACCAATAATGAATCTAAGAGTTATTTGAAAACATAATCAAACAGTACTAGACATATCTCATATTTTAGTTACTATATCCGTTATATGATGATGACATGTAGACAGATCTCCAATTCAATGGAGCATCACTCATTGATGAAAGAAAACAAAGATATAGGATGTGGCACTATCACAGATATCAACCTAAATAAGACTATGTTCAGAAATAAAAAGTAATTGCCAACTCAGAGACAGCAGTTCGAAGAAGCATAGCTTCCTGAATATTTGATGAAGTCTTTTCTGGCAGGACCACAAACACACCAAAATCATTGTATCAAGAATTATATTTCACCTAATGCAATATCAGTTCTTAACTTCAAATATGAGCTCAACAAGTACGACACATAAATATTAAATTATTTGACCAGACCACCGACAATGACCCAGTCATGAGAAAACAGTAATTTTGGCAGAGAATGATAAAGCAAAAAGGATGCTTGGAATCAGAGTAGTGTTTCCTTTTTATATAAATCAGGCATGCACTCAAATATTGAACAGAGACAGTCAACTCAAACAAGTGCAGAGAAATGCAAATAATAAAAACTTCATGATACTTATTATAATAGCTCCTGTACAAATTTCATACCATGAACTTTCATATGTAAAAAAAATGAACAGCTATAAAGCATTTTCCTTAGGTACAAGAAGGGAGGTGTGGGCAGAAAATCTAAAGTCAACAGCTATGTTCATTATTAATGCTCTCCCAACTCGAAGATAATGTTCTGAAAGATTTATAATGTTCTGAACAAAACTATATCAACAAAAAGTATCCCACATTTATAAAATTTAAGGATGTCCTAAAACAAAGTGGAGTAAGCATATGCAAGAAGATAATAAATGAGAAACGCTTACCTCTATTTGACTGTCTCTTATTAACACTATAACCACCAACAAAGCCAGGAGAATTTTTGGCTGAAACATCAGAAGCACCACTAGCCAGCCCATAACCAAAGGAACCAGAACCATCCTGCTCAGATGATGATGATCTCCAAGTGGGATCCCCATAAACTGAACTACCAGCAACAGCCCCGCCGCCGCCACCACCACCACCATAAAGGTCCGCAAAGACTCCATCATAACCACCATTTGAAGCTCCATATGATGATGATGATTGAGCCAAACTAGTTCCAGCATTTCTTCCATATCCTACAGTCCCCAACCCATAATTACTATCTCCACTTCCATACCCAAAATTAACAATACTGTTAGAAACATTATTCCCTCCACCTTGGCCAGAAATTGCTGAAGAACCCCAATTGACTCCGCTGTTGCCAAAGGTGTTTCCTCCAATTGTCCCAGTTCCTGATCCCACATATGCACTGGAACTAGCAGAGTTTGAGTTATTATAGAGGCCTCCATTTCCCCACAAATTTCTAGTCACTGAGCTGAAAAAGGAAGTGTTTCCTCCATTACCACCATCATATCCAAGAGGACTACCAAATCTATTTGGATTACTAATATAATATGGACTCAAACCCCTTCCATAACTGAGATTACCATTAAAATTTGCATTAGCTCCAAAATTTGGGCTCAAGCCTGGCTCAAAATTCATGCCCATTCCATAACCAGAACCAAACGGAGGAAACCCACTGCGCCCACCTGCAACTGGACTGAATCTACCATCCATCCTTAGTCCATAACCCCCAACTGTACTAGGAGTATATCCTTGAGTGTAGCCATTAAGGAAACTATTGACCCTACTCAGACCATAGTGATATCCGCCAAGAGAGCTACGAGTGGGACCAGGTGATAACTCTTTGGGAACTGCTCTCTTAACCTCGACCATTTTACCATTCAATTCATGAAAAGTCTTTAGCAACACCTTGTCCACCGCCTCCTCTGAATCATAAGTTATGAATCCAAAGCCTCTTGGCCTCTGGGTGTTGTGATCGTACATCACCACAACATCTGTGATAGCCCCAAACTGATCAAAGTACTTCTTAAAGTCACTCTCTGTGACAGTAGATGCTAAACCTCCTACAAAAATCTTTCTTGTGCGTCCTGGACCTGGAGAACCATGAATGCTGCCACTGTTTCTATTCAGCATGTTCTGGTCATCCCTAGGAACAGCCCTTTTTGCCTCAACCTGAGGGCAAAAAAATCACATGGAAACCATGCTCAAATAATAAGAGATTTACAAACTCTCAGAACTCAGCTTGAATGAGTAAAATCAAAAATCCACAAATGACGAACAAAAACTCATGTCATTTTAGTAGATAAAGAAACAAGTGTCTAAGATGAGAAGGCATGACTTTTACTCTTGGCTCAATTTGAAATTTAGTTGAACACAGAACCAGAATTAAACGAATTCCTGCAATTACAATATCGGATTCATAACTCAAAAAGAAATGAATTCCATTCCATTTGATATAATATAAGCAGAGGGCAGAAAAAGAAGAAGACAGTGACAGAGCAGAAAATGAAATGTCTATTCAGAGATTAACAACTTACCATTCTCCCATCGATCTTGTGCTTTTCCTGTATGACTATCTCAGCAACAGAGGGGTCAGCGAAAACAACAAATCCAAATCCACGGGCACGCCCAGTGTTCCGATCCTTCATGATCACTGCCTCAACCACCTCCCCATAAGTACTAAAGTACTCCTTGAGACGGTCCTCATTGGTGTCCCAAGATATTCCACCGATAAATAACTTGCCATTATCAGATTGCATTTTTTCCTGCATCCAAAATGATTACCAACACTTTATCAATACAAAATTTCACAAATGCAAATCGCAGTAACACTGAATTCATCACAAGAAACAAACTTATCCTACAATCAAGCACCTACCTCGTATTCTACACTGGATCCAATCGGCAACACAGAAATCTATGACATTTAAGGAACAAATGGAATTGATAAATCAGAACTGAAGTAAACATGATGTAATGCTAATGTGCAATCAATCAAGACAACGAAAACTGCACCTTTATTGAATGAACAAAGTGAAAGACACAATTTATATTCAGTTACAATACAAATATCTTCTGATGAATTTCTAGTCAACAGATCCTTCACCGATCAATCAAAAGATTCAGAATTAAGCACCAACCTGAAAGAACAACCATTAAAAATAAAATCAGAAGCAGAAAAACGAAAAAAAAAGGAAACGAAGTCATTTCGGCATCGGAAAATGAACAATTTCATTGAAGATCAAAACTTGAACCAAGATTAACATAAAACCCACCAATCAAAGCAAACCCAGATGCCAAATCTTGTAAAAAACTAAGATCTGATAAGAGGAGGCATGTTCATCCTCCTCTGCTAGACAACACAAACAATCTCCAAGCTTCTGTTAATTCAATTGCGTTGGACTTTTTTTTTCTATATGGATTTAAAACAGATTCAAATTCATCCACCGAACAATTTTCAACACAAATATAAATATCCAATTTGATGTATTGCTTTCTACAGAAAAAAAGAGAGAGACATGAGATAGATTGAGAAAGAGAGAGAGAGAGGAGGAGAAAGAGAAGGTTTGGAGGAGTCTGGTGTAAGAATATATAGACAGTGATTTTAATTTTACTTTTTTGTTTTATTTTATTTTTACAATGTGAATAAATATATGGAAATTCATGGTAATTTTGAAGTTAAAAAAAATGGAATTGTTTTTGATTCTGTAGATAAAAATTGGAAACATGTTGTTTTGTTCTCTCGTTTCTTTCCTTTTATACTTTATTGGGAGAAAATAAGTACGATTGTCTTCCTGCATGCGTACGACTTCAACCTGCATGCAAGTAACAATCAACCGTTGGTTTCCATCAATCTTTGATTGTAAAACTCTCATAGATTCTCGTCCGTTGATACTGTGCTACCTTCATGGGTTGACGACGAAGCATGAATCTTAACCGTTGGTAAGTTGTTCTTTGCGGAAACATTTATTTCTTTATCTCTGTTAATTAACAAAATTGTGGTAACCTCTAGCCTAGCTTTGGTTTGGTACGGTTAAAATAGAAGTTCAAAGATCAAACAACCAAACCCTGCTCTAATTAATTGTTAATTCCACATTGTGTTTTTCTTTTTTCCATTGCATATAAATTAATAAGACAAAGTCATATTATTACGACTTTTTTTATTACGAGTAAGAATATTTAAATTTTATTAAAATATGTTATTTTAATATTTTATAATTCGAACATATAAATTCAAACTAATAAATATTAAAATATATTTTTTTATTTTATAAAATTTTGAATATTAAATTTCAGACATTCACATTGGATAATGAACGTGTAAGATTAAAATTTAATAAAATTATTAATTAATTTCTCTATAAATAACGAAATATTAGAATTTACAGTCAAATTAAGATTAACCCCCCCACCACCAAAAAAGACTAGATGGCTACCACGTGAGATTGTGAGAATATTGTTATTGTCAAAAATGCAAGCTAGCGTCCTACGTGCATCCCACGAAAGGTACTTTGGTCTTTTCCCTAGCTAGGCTAGCTGTATTAGAAACCTCCAGCTGCTTACCTTCATTTCCGTTTGCTAATATTCAAGTTTACCTATAAATACCCTGCCACATTTCGTCGTTAAACCGCTCAAGTGAGGTCAATTTTGTCTTTTAATTCTCTGCAGCCACATTCCGAATGTCATTCTCGACATTTCCTTAATTATCCACAGGATCATGTTCGTTGGTAGGCCTTCGGCCTGCCTGGCCACCACTAGTTGTGACTTGTAATGATAGAATTTGGTTTTTATCCCATGCCGCGCAATGTTCATTAATTTTTAAGTGAAATGCTTTTGTGTGTTCCTTGATTCTTGCCAGCCAATCATACGATTGCTTCAAGTTTACTTTTGGGTTTTAATCGGACGGCACAGGTTTCGCTATGAATGTACTATGCATTGGGTTTTTGACTTGGATTTTGCTAGTGCAACGTGTGTATTGGATCTTGTAATAACATACATTTACATACTTTATTAATCTAATTTAAACATCGGAACCCTACAAATATAATAATCAAAGCTCAAGCTTCACGATCAAGTAAATATTATTTATTTTAAAAATATAATTTATTATAATTTTATTTTTAAAATTTATAATTTAAAATATATTTATTAATTAAACAAATATTTGAATTTTATAATTTATAGTTAAAAACTCGTATATATAAGTTACCAAATAAGTTCATCATTTATGTCTTAACAAAAGTAGGTAAGATCCATTGTTTGGTATGTTTGTAATAACAACTATTTTAAATAAAAATATTTAATAATAATATAAAATAATTATGTACAAGAATCGTACGAGCCAGGTTGGTCATAATAAGCCCATTCATATCAAGCCCAAAACGACGTAGGCCTGCGTGATTACCTCCCTCTTTCTTTCCCTCCAATTAAACAAAATTCTTTTCCCTCCAAAATTTCAAACCCCGCTCCCGCAAGTACAAAACTTCTTCTGATTTGCTTTACATATTTCGAACTTGAACAACTCGTTCAAATCTTTCTCTCCACCGCTCTCTGATTCCTCTAATTTCGCTGTGTTCTTAACCCTAATTTTTTACATCCTCTTCGACGATCGCCCCTCATGGCCTCCTTCAAGCCCTCAATTACAGCAAAACCTGTTAATAAAGGTGGTGATCGTCTTGAGCTGTCCCACTGCAATTCCGGTGAGATCCACGTCATCATGGGCCCCATGTTTGCTGGGAAGACCACCGACCTCCTCCGTCGGATCAGATCCGAAGGCAACAACGGCAGGTAAATTAGAATTGGTAGATGTTTGTTTTTACGTGCATTTGCTATTTCATTGGCGAAAGCAAATGATTGATTTTGAAAAGAAGTTAAATTTTTTTGAATGAACTGTGTGTAGACATGTTGCAATAATAAAGTCAAGTAAGGATACGAGATATGCGATAGATTCCGTGGTTACGCATGATGGAGTTAAATTTCCGTGCTGGGCACTCCCAGATCTGACGTCCTTTCAACGGAAACTCGGAGATGATGCCTATGAAAAGGTAATTTTAGAATTATACGGAAGACTGTTTTATACGGTGCAAAACCGTTGGCTTCACATTTTAATGTATGCTTTGGGGCTAATTCTTGCATTTTTTTGAATAGCATGATAAATAGGTTGTTGGATCTTTGTTAATTTTCATAATAATTAAAAAAATTTAAAGGAATTTGACGGTTTTGGTCACTTTCGTACTGTGAATGATGGAATTAGGCTTGCTTTTCATGCTTCACTTTTAGTGCATACATGCCTTTGAAAATACCTGCTAAGTTTACAAAATATAGGCAGTTGGGATTCGAGTTACTTCATGAATCATGCAGCTTTTGTAGAGTTTTTGATTTGCGAGTGATATTAGACTTGTCACTCATTCTACAGTACTTAGGATTTTTGAATACCAGATCTGTTTAAGAAAGTGGGCAGGGATCTTTAAAGGACTCATTTTCATACCTGGAGACTATAAAATTTTCTGGAATTTGGTAATTATATTTCAAGTTGATAAGCTTCAAAGCAATTAATTAGAGAATTAATTCAAACACTAGAGATCTTTAGATTCTTGAAGTTTGTTTTGTATTAAATTTGTTATCTCATCACTTATTGTCTGTGATGTTGAATTTGATACCATCTTTTGATGCACAATTTTTTCTAGTCTTCTCATTATTGTTCACGTGTGCAGCTTGATGTGATTGGTATCGACGAAGCTCAATTTTTTGAAGACCTATATGAATTCTGCTGCAAGGCTGCTGATCACGATGGAAAAACTGTAATCGTTGCAGGCCTGGATGGTGATTATCTGAGGTGAGTTTTACACTTTCTGTGGATGCTTTTTATTTGATTTCATGATTTAGCTTTTAGCAACCTTGTTTTACTGAAGGAACTGCAACCTTTGATTTGCAGAAGGAGTTTTGGCTCAGTTCTCAAAATTATTCCTCTTGCCGATACTGTAACCAAGCTGACTGCCCGCTGTGAACTCTGCGGCAAGCGGGCATTCTTTACCTTTCGAAAAACAGAGGAGACAAAAACTGAACTTATTGGAGGATCTGATGTTTACATGCCTGTTTGCCGTCAGCACTATGTCAAGGGGCAAGTAATCATTGGAAATGCAAGAAATGTCCCGGAATCTCGCAAGGTTCAGAGTGAATTCAACGTTGAAGCAGCTGCAGCCGCAATCTAATGATGTTAATTAACTCTACTATTTGCCTCTCCAACATGCTGAATTTGGATCCTTCAGAAATTCTTTTAGATGTAATTCTCATTATGTTTATGTGTATAGAATGAAATTTGCCTCCCAATCTTTGCTTTTTAAGTACTTAAGCACGATCGTGGAATGAAATCTCAGTTTGGTTTAGTGAATACTGAATACTGAGCAAATGATTTCTTTCTCAATATCTTGTTTTCTCGAGGGAAAAGGAAGAGATTTTCGGGGCTTACGGGCCATTCACGCCCGTATAGATTTCTATTATATTGGGCCTTCGGCCCAATTGATTCATATTACGCCACGTATGTGGGGTAGTTTCCAGAAAATGGGATTAGGTTGTTTCCAGCTACGATTCGTTGATGGAACGCCAAAACTCATCGTTTATCATTATCTCTAACGACGCTTTCTTCGTCGTTTTGAGGGTTTTCAGATTCAGCTCATGAATCTCTACTTCACCGCAAGGACTCGCGATTTCGGTTCTTCTCCGTCGTCGTTTTGATTTAATCCATCTAAATCTGGTTAGTTTTGCTTTATTCTCCTCTTTCTTCTCTTCTTCTCCGTCGTCGTTTCATCTCCAATTCACACCGATGTTCAAACTCCCGCGTAAAACAAACGCACGACATGAAACATAGAACTGAAAATTTTCCTTCCGTTTCTGTCACTTTCCTTCGGTTTGGCGGAAATCAAACGGAGAGATTACTAAGCTAACCTAGGTTTTGAAATATTAAATCGTTAATGCTTAGATTATCAATTAAAATTACATTAAACGATATTTTTGTCGTCACTGGAGTTGAGCTGCTCCATCTAAGTGAACACATTCTAACTTTCTTGCACTTTGATCAGTTGTGTTAATCACAATTAATGGACACTTCAGCCACGAATCCCGGACCGATTGATCCTTCTATACTCTATGATCAAGAGAAGCATGTCTCTGCTGCTGTTTGGGATGGCCAGGTTCAATTTCTTGTATTGAGCTTCCTTGATTTGAGTCATTCAAGTAGAATTTATATTGTGATTGTTGAACGATCATACTAATAATAATGCCAATAATAATTTGTAGGAGCGTGGTGCCCTGAGATGCCATGAACACACTTCAAAGTTAGGAGAATGGAGGCTGACGCCGAAACAGAATGAGTTAGTGGAAAAAGCTGGATTTGGTTACCTCAGAAAGATTCCTGCAATTAGTTTAGACAATCCGCTTATATCAGCATTGGTTGAGAGATGGAGGAGAGAGACGAATACATTTCATTTCACTGTTGGAGAAATGACTGTAACTCTACAAGATGTTGCCTTATTGTTAGGATTAGCAATTGATGGGAAACCTGTGATCGGAACAACACATACTACGTGTAATTCAGTTTGCCTTAAGTTTTTAGGGAGGGCACCGGACTCTAGTTATGCAAGTGGTGGGATGGTGAAGTTGAGTTGGTTGAAGGAGTTTTTTTCGAATTGTCCTCATGATGCATCGATTCAAGTGGTTGAGCGACATACAAGAGCTTACTTGCTGTATCTTGTAGGAAGCACCATATTTTCTACTACCACTGGGAATAAGGTACCTGTTATGTATCTTCCTCTATTTGAGGATTTTGAGGAAGCTGGGACATATGCCTGGGGATCAGCGGCTTTGGCTTTTTTGTATAGAGCACTTGGCAATGCGTCTGTTAAATCTCAAAGTACCATTTGTGGTTGTTTGACACTACTACAGGTTATTCGTGTCGTTTTTTTTCCTACTTTTCTTGTGTTATGTTTTTACCTTACTGGATAGGGGATTTTAGTATTTGTTTATTAGGAGAGGTTAGGGGTAGTGAAGCAATTGATATGTTTCTATGTTAATAGTCTTTGATTAAAATGCTGGAATTGATAGGTGTTATTTTTTTTGGGTAGTGTTGGAGTTATTATCATCTGGATATAGGCAAACCAAAGCTTCATAGGGAGCCCATCCACTATCATTTCCCCTTCGTACTGAAATGGAAGGGAAAACAAAGTGGACCAACAACTAACCGTGATGTAGTTTTTTACCGTAAGGCGCTTGACTCTCTGAAACCATCTGATGTAAGTATCAATATATGTTGTTTAGTTTGTATTCTTGTTTTATTGTGGAGAAACTACAATTCAGTTGATATTGTCTTGACATATAGGTGGAGTGGCTTCCTTACAAGAATGTGGACACTATGGTAATTCCAGAGGATATCAAAAGTACTTTAATTTTGGGGAGAGCGAGAACAATGTTGATATGCTTTGACAAGGCAGAAAGACACCTTCCTGATCGCTGCCTAAGGCAATATGGCAAACTTCAAGGAATCCCAGAAGATGTACCACGATGGGTTAGAAAGAGTCGTGGAGTTGATGGTGGGGTAGATTTGTCAACAAAAATGGAGGCGGAACTTAATGAATGGGCAGAACGTAGACTTCATATTGTGGAAGAAGATGATAGTGCAGATGAAAGTGAATACATGCATTGGTTCTTGAGAATTACACGTAAAGTTGTAGGAAGGCCTATATCTCTCTCATCTGAGTTTCAGAGAACGGTGAGGCTAAATTTGACAAGTTGATTGACATTTTCTAGCTATCTGCATATTACAAATAAATTCAGCATATTTACTTCCTATTGTTGCAGATTTCTGGTTTAAGGGATATTGCATACCTAGCAGATACATTCTCCGACAAAGGGTTGGATGGTCAACAATTTGAGTCAATTTCTAGGATAAGGTGCATTGCACAGGAATGTTTGAGGGACCAAGTTGATAGTCCAGTTGTGGTATCAGTGACCCCACAAACTGAACTTGGGAAACGGATGAGAGGTAAGGAAAGAGTAAGAAGGAAGAGTTCTGGTAAAAGGAAGCGGGACAATGATCTCATGGATTGTCATGTAGCTAGCGAGGATGAATCTCAATTTTGTGGAGCAGTTCTTGAGGTTGATCAGATGCATTTACCTCAGGCAGATGCTGAGGTAGAACATTTACAGCTAAGTCATGTCATTGGTGATAGTGAAGACATGCACATGTGTCTTGGTGATACCTCCAACAAGGTTGATGAGACAGATTTCTGTGATGCAGCTGATGAGGTTGCTGAATCTCAGCTCTATGGCACAGTTAATGAGGTCAATGGTTCTCAGCTCTGTGATGCAGCATATGAGGTCAATGACTCCCAGCTCTCTCATCTCGCTACTGAGGGTCACCTCGAATCAGAAGAGGTTATTACACAGGCATCCCAACTATGTGACACAACAAATGAAGTGAATGAATCCAATGTTTGTATTGCAACAGATGAGGTCAAGGACTCACAAGCATTTGATGCAAATGACAAGGTCAAGGATCCACAAATTCCTGATGCAAGTGTTGGGGTCAACGACTCACAAACTTGTGATCAGACTGTGCAGGTCAATAACTCACAAATATATGATACAACCATTGAGGTTAATGACCAACGGCTTGCTCATGTTGTCGGTGAGGATGATACTTGTACTGCTAAAGGGGTAGAAGAGGTTTTTCCACAGTCATCTCTTGAAACTGTTGATGATGTTGCAAAGCAGGGTGATAACAGCATTGTAGCTTAAGAATTAAGGCATTATCATCCATTTCTAACAGAGGTAATGGTTTAGTCAAATGATTTAGCATTGCCCTGCAGCGTGATCGTTGTATATTTGATTTGATTTCTATGCGATGGTGCCTTGCATTGCCTTCCTGTGCTTAAATTCAGGTTTCCATTTTGTCATTACAGGCAACAGAAGACTAACATAATCAATCTTTTAAATGTGAAGGAGGCAATCAAGCTGCTTGGAAAAGAATGTTAAACTATAATGTTTTAGATTCCAAGGCTGGTCTATTTTTGTGAGATCCTCTTTGGTTTATTTTTGATGTACAGACAGCAGAAAGTTTGATCCACTTAGTAATTTTAGTTGCTGCCATGTTAATATTTGTCTTATGGAATGTTTTCCTTGTGTATACATAAACCTATGGATTAGTTGGAATATTTGCATTTGGGCATGCAGGAAGTATATTGCATTTCTGCAATTTGTTGATTTAATTTATTGTTTCCTTTGTCATAGAAGCTAATTTTCTTTCACCTGCAGCAGATTAGCAGTAGCTTCAACATTGTTGTCTCATATTCAATTTTCTGGATTATCAGAGGTTTGATGTATTTTAGGGGAGAAAAACGCATATGCTTCCTAGTATTAATGTACAATCAAGTTGTTGTTCAAGCACATTTATAGCAGCGAAGAATAAGTAAGAAATAGTAAAAGAAATGAATCTTCATGAAGTTCAGAATATGTTTGTTATACATGAAATAAATCCCTTTTAACTCTTTGTTATGGAGTATCTGTTTAAAGGAAAATTGGTGGTTAACTGAAGCTACTAGATACTCTCCTCAAACACCACAGCTTATATCTTGTATTACTGCATGTTCTTGCCTTGTATCGGTGAGCAGTTATGTTCAGAGTTCCGCATTCTTTAACAAAAATGTTGTGAGCTCTATGCTACATTGATCTTCGTTTGTTGAATCCCTAAAAATTTTGGGTAAATTTTTATGTTTTTGTCGGTTCAATATATACAGATTGGCAAAAGTTTGGATATTCTTTTTAAGTGCAAAAATTTTACATACTTCGAAGAAGAGTCTGCATGATTTGCACATATACTTATTCTGCTAGATTGATTAGGACCATACACCACATGCACCCTTCCTCGTTGATTTTCTGCTTCCAAACATGGAAATCCTATGAAAGACCTTCAGTAGCTTGCTGGAATATTTTCTGTGAAGCAAAATTCACAGAGCCAATGCAACCTGTCACTTGTCCAAGTGGGTTCCCCTTCTTGCTCAATGATCTGACTTTCTTGACCATAGAATTTTACATTCTGATGTTTGTTTGAAACTGATTCTATTTTCTTCGAAATTTTCTGTAATTGAAGGCTTGTCTTCAAGGATATGAGCTCTTGTTCCAGGTTCTGAATCCTAAAGCTGGTGGATTCACAATTCTTTATTGAAAACTCACAACTGTGCATTGCTTAGTCCTTTGTTAGCAAGAAACTCAAAGGTCTGCTGCCGGATTCTGCTCCATCTGTAAACGGTCTTTCTCCCTGATTTAGGCTTTTGGAATTTGGACACCTTGAGCTTGGTAAGCTCCCAGAGAACTCTACACAATGCATGTCCCGAAATGAGTCTGAGCAATCATTGAAAGCCTGATGTGTGTTAAGCTGCTGAACAAGCAGAGCCGGGACGATGCATTAAATTGAACTTGATAATGGGGAAAATGCATTATTTTGATGCTTAAATTGAACTTGAACTATTTTCTGTGGTCGAGTTATGATAAAGCACTATTTTGCTTAAGAGTTATGATGAAGTTAATGAAGCTTACCTGTCGGAAGATACTCATTGCTCTGTAGAGTTGATCGTGGGTCTGTCTTCAGAAACTGGAACTGTTTCAATAAGTTCCATCCGTCTTTTAGGCTCAATTTTCGGGTCAGAAGTTATACAGCAAAGGAATGTCTCCCATAATTCTGCAACAATTGAGTTGCTTGGTGAAGGAGTATGGTTTGTTTCCATATGAAATGAAAAACCTATGTTGAAAATATGCTCTCCATCATACACAACTCCATGCAGGAAGAAATTGATTGTCCTAGTTTCTGGATGGAGAAAATCCTCCTATTGAGCGAAGTGAAAGAGAGAAGCAATCTGTTCCTGCAACTATGCCTTGCTGTCACTTCTCAAACCAACTTCTAGGGATCTAGAAAGCAGTGCAAAATAGAATCCGACAGGAATCACTCTGCTAGCTTTCTGTTCCAAAGGAAGTAGATCAAGAATATCCTGTAAAATTTCTGAACATTTGTTATTTGTGTCACTATCACCACTTTCTCATTAGAGTTCTTCCAGAATTGACGTGTCTTCTTTGGTAGTAGCCGTATGTTTGCATAGAAAGCAATGATGGGATTCACATACTTTTCTGTCATTCCTGGCCTTTTCAATGATCCAATTATCCTCCTGAAGAATCCGAATGATAGAGCTATGAGATCTTTGATCCACAGGTCCCGACTCACCGCCCCTGAACTCTTTCGTGGCGCCAGGCTTGGCTAGCCAATGCAGCAATCCCAATGATAGCAATAAATAGAGCTATGAGAAGTGATGTATTTGAGAATTGTTTTAGGAGGGGAAGTTAAAAAGATGAAAAACTGAGGGAAAATGAAAGGAAATAACTACTATGATAAGGTTGTGAGACGAAGTGCGGGCGAAGTTTTTGTGTGCTTTGTTTGTACGTCACGGTAACACCCAACAACAGCGAGGCCTCTGAAATTTCGGGTTGCTTTGAATGAAGAGGTTTTGCTCTCTCTCTATCACCATACTTCAATCCTCAAAATTGTTTTTTGCTTATTTTCAAGCAATAAATTCGCACAGATATTCCTGTGTGCTGATGTTGTGTGTGTATGTACATACATACATATAGATAGATAGATACAGAATGAAGGCGTGAAGTAGTTCAAGTAAACGTTTTTTCATTTCCTCCAATGATTCGAAGTCTTTCGATTGTTATAACCAGACTTTTTTGGAGAAAACAGTCAAGACGAGCAAACACATGTTCAACCTATAACATTCTCATATTGTAAATTGCCATTTGCAGGCTTTCTCAAGTAGAGACTTGTTCATTGCTGCAACGCAAAATTTTGCATTCCAAAAATAGATTGGCAAAAAAAATTTGCAAAGTACCAAGAGAAATGATTTACATTAAAACACTATTGACCGTAATAACAAACCAGCTGGAATAAACAGGCAATACTATCATCAATATACTATTTATTTACATGATAGATGTAAAGGATGAAGTATCAGCTAGGGAGAAAGAGTTCAGAGGCATACATGAACACTACTTGAAACTTACCTATAAGTTCAGGAAAGAGACTTACTAGCTTTTAGGAATATGTTTCACTTGGAAAGTCATCAAGCAGTGGGGTCAATCTCGTCGTCAATGAGCTCAGAGAAGAAGGGGTCCTTCAGAAGTTCAGAGGCTGAAGGTCTGGCCCTTGGCTGTGCTATGCACTTCTCTATGAATGCTTTCACTTCTGGATCTTTCACCTTGTTCAGGGCTTGGGGCTTGATTCCAGCTGTTACCTTCTTGTATATCTTGGCAATACTGTTGCATTCGCTGTAAGGTATCTCCATAGTCACCATCTCAAGCAAGCACAGCCCAAACGAGTATATGTCCACCATCTCAGTGTAATCTTCCTCGTAGAGCTCCGGTGCCATATATTCTGGCGTCCCAATGATTGAATGAGCAGCATGACTCCTACCCACTATTGCTGCAAGGCCTAGATCACCAATTTTCACCTAGACAAAGAAATCATAATGTTCCTAACTTCAAAAGGTTGTAGAAGGTTTGGATAGAAAAAATATCAGTCTATTGGGAATTTTCAATCCTGTGAATTAGATAACATTGTTGGTCATATGAATTCAGAAAACTGTAAGCAGTGCAACACAGAGTAGGAATATCATCAACCATATTTCTACGTTAGTGAATTCTTCTGAGAAGATGTTGCAGACTCTTTTAGAAATAAATTAGGCGTACCATTGCCGGCTTTGTTTTCTTCAAAAATATTCTAATCACAGAACCTCAGAACTCACACAACAGAATGAGTAACATTATATACTTAGATTGTTTTTTAATGGTCAAATACTATATAGAAGCACCAGGATTTATCTTCTGTCAAATAAATGAAGCCTAAACTATAACCACAGCAATATTTATGTCTATTTAATTATCTAAAGATCATCAAGTTGACTAAATATCATATTATTCAAACAGCCCACCAGAAATTGAAATAATGTGGCCAGAGATAAATCACCCACCTTCACTAGATCCATCCAACTGAACAACAGGAACACAAGCAAAAATGTGACCATCTTGAAAAATCTTTGAAACTCAAAAGTAATCTAAGAATATCAGCAACCTGCCAGTGTTTATAAAATTAGGAACAGTCATTACCTCTCCAATGTTCCCATTGATAAAGATGTTACTGCAATTGAGATCGCGGTGAATAATGCAAGGCTCATGTGTATGCAGATATTCCAATCCCTCAAGTACCTGCTTCGACCACTTCTTCAATGCCTTAATGGACACATGTCGGTGCTTCTTCCTGTAAGTTCTCAGGTTTCCGGATGTGCACACCTCAGTAATAAAGTTTAACGTGTTATGCTCGTGATCCAACCAAACACTATAGCATACAATGATATACTTGTTCTTCAATGTTCTCAGCAACTGAACTTCTGAATGAAGACGATTTATGAGCACAGGATCTTCACTAAAATGACTTAACCGAACCTGGTTCCATGCCACTTCTATACCTTCCTCCTGATCAAATGCCCTGTAGACCTTCTTCACAGCACCACAACCAAGCAGGTCGCTGTACCGTCCAAACCGACCAGTAGGATCAACCTCAACAAATAGTTCTCCATCTCTATCAGACATAGTGGTATCTGCAGCTGGCATCTTCAAGATTAAAACAATTAGATACTAGGTACTAATCAGAACTCAAAATAAAACAGTCTTTCCAAAAAAATCAAAATCTAGAAACGTACATAAAACACAAAACTAATATCATGCAACCAATTCATTTGAGAATTTGATGCAATAAATTCACATGTTTCAAATTAAAAACGAAAATAAAGAAGTTTAACATCCTTCCTATTAAATGAAAAATTAGATAAACTTTTGAATCGGATTAAAAGCAATGTGACATAAGTTGTACAAGGTAAAATATAAATAAATTCTCACCAATGACATTACAGATTCTATTATGGATCAAACTAAAAGCTACCATCATAACACTGAAGGCTCAAACTATTAAGAAACCGCAAACAATGAACTTAAACCAAATATAATGACAAGTCACCTAAAACGGAAACGACCAGTGCCTAGTTTCTGCTTTAGAATCAAATCACATAAGAAGATACTTGTGATCATTAAACGGCTTGATAGAATTCATTCAATTTACAAAGTCAATTCTCGATCAAACAAAAATTTTGGATATTCATGATCGATTCTTTGCATTACTCTTAAGATTGATTATTGATAGAAGAAAAAATAAACGAAAACAGCAGCATGCAGCATCACGACCCGAATTCCACGATTCAACTATCATATTTCCCTCAAAAAAGAAAGAAAAAACACGATGCAGTTTCAAGCTCGATCTTAAACAAGGTTTCACATAAAAATTCCTACCTGAGAGAGAGAGAGAGAGAGAGAGAGCGCGAGCGAAATTACCTTGAAATTAGGAAATGAAGACTGCAAAACCACGAAACGGAGCGTACCTCTTCTTATTAATTTCTCCTCGAGAAGATTTCGAGGTGAAATTGTAATTTAAATTGAGGTATTTGAGGAGAAGAAACGAGAAGACGGCGGGTGGTGGTATTCATGCATACCGCGAAATGGTATTCGACAGTAAACGACGCCGTTCAAGACTTCGAATTCTGCACGTTGTCACGTATCATACATAGGTTGTCGCTTCCCGCGTAAAGTCCGCTAAGGTTAAAAGAGTGCCAGTTTGCACACGAAACTCTGTTGCTTCCCGACAATACAAGTGCTTTCATTTTCTTTTTTGGCCTTTTTTGTCTTTCTGAAATAATTTGAAGCAGTTTTCCTACTTGCTCATGTCTAAGCATGCGACAGTTAGAACACAGAGAGCTGATGAATAAGAAACCCGTGTCCCTGCTAAATTAAAGGCATCGGATCAGCTGGGCTAGGCTTATTTTCCAGTTCACGCGCTTGAACGAGGAACTAGTCTTCAAACATGGAATCGTGTCAAAAGCTGCCCTGTTAGATTACAGAGTACAGGACGTTCATGGAATACCCGTGCCTGACTCGGAAACAGGAACACTGAATCTCAATCTGCCGACATGATCATGTTAGAGATGGAATGCCTTAATATTTAAGATTGTGAAGATTGTTTAGTTGTCATGGATGATGCATTCAATCTTGAAGATCGCCAAGTTGTCACGGATGATGCATCGGAACCTGGCGGCGATTGTTAATGCTTGTTAGTAATGAGTTTGCTGGCAAGGTGCATCACCCCTGGCTTACCTTCAAAAAAGGGTAGAGAACGACATTGAATATTCGTTCATACCAAGAACACTTCCATGGCGCTTCTTAGAAGAGGGGACTGTTGAACTTGTGATGAAGTTGCAATGAACTTTGGCTTTCGACTATACTAGTCCTCCGACTGCACAGATGCGCTGACCTGATGTCTCTATATACAATAGCATCTGAGAAACTACAAGAAGTCCGTCTTCGAAAACCTAGACTTCGTAAGGGTGTCCAGGCAATGACCAATCAATGCAAAAGTTCCGTAGTTGACGATAATATGTAACGATGGGCAGAATATCTTAACGCGGATCGATAATTATTTTCCAGATGCTTGATCAAACATTTGAATCACAATACTCTCACCAAGCAGCATATCCGAATCACTTAAAACCTTTCTTTTCGCATAGAAATGAAGATTACTGATCTCAAACAGTCCGCTTAAAGAAACAATATGTAATTACATAAACAGATAACATGTACGAAATATGAGAGATACTTTACCACAGTTGCCACTCCATGACAGGAATCAGAAGAGGTTCAAACAATTCCGAATCAACAGAAGTAAATGAATTGGTAATATGATGGTGCAGATGCGAGCCCCCTCAATCCAGAAAATAGTAGAAAGTGTCATTATTGGGTACACAATTGCTGTGTGTATTAACATTCCAAAATTTAAACATACAACATGTATTACTAGCCTCACAAGAATATTTATTCTAAGTTTCCACAACAAGTCCACTTCATAAGCCTTGAACTATATCAATTAATGCAAAGATGTGAAAAAGCAACCCCAAGCCAACAACATATTCAAATCATTTTGCCTACCTTTTTTTAAAGATAAATAGGGCAAGATGAAGTATAAGGCAACAACATGAAAATGTGAGATATAGAATTTAAAAAATCTAAAATAAAGCATTGAAATACATCATTTTATGAGCCATTCATTAACCAATCGTATGAGCATAGAGAAGAACATTTGAGAGTATGCATTTAACCGCATGGAAGAAAATATTTTGCTACAAGCAGCACAATCCTTAAGTTGTAAGATTATCATAGCACGACCAACAGATACAAAGCAGATTACCAAGGAGGATTGGAGCCCTCCCTTACAGATGGTGATCTGGAACTCATGCTCCCATCTGTACCAAGCCTTGACACACTCCTTCCACCTTTAGGAGTACTAACCATGGGGCTTGAACCTCGGTAACTGGCACGAAGGGCATCATCAACAGAAGATGAAGACTTTCCAATTGCATTCCTCATAAACTTCTGTGCAGCAGGAGAAAGCATCTTTACACTAGGACTAGCACTTCCTGCCCTGTATGGAGATGGCAATGGTGGTTTCTTAAACATCTTTGACCTCTCCCTCAACTTCCTTGAGGCCTCCCGTGACAACTCGTGTGCTTTCACATCTCTAGTAGGCGCACTGGGGATCTTAAAATGAGGCCCATCACCACTACCGCCGATATCAATTGGCGTATCCTCATTCTCCAACCTCAATGGTGTCCCTTCAATCTCACCCCATGTAATGATTGGAGATTCATCAATTCCAGGAGCAGGTGATGGAGTCCTGACAAAACTATACCCGTTTTCAGCTTTCTTTCCAGACTCCACATAAAACGTATTTGGGGTCTTCCTCATGTCCTCTAAATCATACTTCTTCATCTTATCCCCATTTCTGTCAAAAACAGGCCCAGGAGTAGTCCCAACAACAGGGGTATACAGCACTTCAACACTGCCATCATCTTTTGGCCTGGAATCCATAATTTTTCCATGAAAACGAGTATTTGTTTTATTAATTTCCTTAGTTAAACCCTTGAGTCTCACAGCCCGTTCCTCCTCTGTCAAAGGAGCCTCACCACGATCAGATGGATGGTACATCAACAAATTCTTTGCTGTGTACTGCCACCCTTCTAAGGTACTGGGTGGCTGGTAGGACGTACCATATCCATCTGTGATCCGGTCCTTCTTAACATCCTCAATCAAGTTATCATTATCCCTCTTTTCTCCTTCCAACAAAAATTCATACCTTTCTTTTCTCTTCCTATTTACTTTCTCTAAAATCTTTGAAAAACTATCGTTATCTTCACTCGTATGCCTTCTCAAAAACTCATCTAAATTCAACGACACGTCCACATCACAATCATCATCCCTACACTCTCCCGCACCAGATAATTCCTCCCCAACTTTCGGAGTTCTAATATTAACATCGAATTCATCAAAAGGAGTAAAATTTCGTGTAAAGGTAGAACCGGGCGTTTGAGTTTGTGACAGAGTTTTACCCTCCGGGTTGAGACCAATTACCTTCTTGCTACGACGTTCCATAATCTTCAGCTGTGCATCTCGTATCTGGACTGGATCACCGGTTCGGGTCGCCTGGAGCCATTCGTACCGATCGCGTAGCTTTGATAGATCGGGGAAGTAATCGCGTTCGATGATGCTCTCGATCGCGGCGACATAGGTGTCTTCGTCGAGTACTTTGGCTCGTTTCTTAGGGGGAGATTTTGGTGTGGCTGAGGAAGAATTGCCAACGTTTGTAACAGTATTTTCATACCCAGTATTTTCGGAATATGAAGATGGCGATGGTGACGAGAGGCGGCGCGGAGAGTTGCCAGGAGAGAGAAGCATTGCTTCGTTTTCTGGTGAAATTAGAGTTAGCGTTAGGGTTTAATCGGCAAAGAAATTGATTCGGTGAGACTCAGAAATTGTGGAGTTGTGGAAGGTAGAGAAATAAAAACTGTTTAAACATTTTAGCTTAGGAGAATAACGATGTCGTTTTCAACATTTGGCCGACTCCATGTCGGTGCGTGGTTAAGGAATAGGAATCCTAAAGTTGCAAGAATTTGCAAGTGTCTCCCTAGATGTTGATATTATTTCATATACTTCCCCATTCTTGGAACTTTCCAACTAATACACGGCCCAAACCTGCCCAATAATGGCCCATTTATTCAGGCTCAAGACAATTTATCCTGGTTCAAGCCCGTATTCTCATCATTTTTTTTTGCCCTGATATCCATCGAACGGCGCATAGTAGGAGAAAGTCGAAACAAATCACACCAAATCCATCGAATCGCAGCCTCACGCAACATAAGAATAGAGATTCTTCGCTGTTCCTGTCTCCAACCAATCATACCTCTGTGCTCCTCTTTCTTCTTCTAAGGCTGTTAATGTATTAGACATTCTAATTTCAAAGCCCCCCACTCTCTCTCCTCCCGAGCACACAAGAATCAACTAGCCAGCATCTGTGGCGTTGACTCGCCGCTTAAATTTCGAACCAGCGAGATCTGAGGCTGTGATCGAGTTGAAAGTCAACGGTTGTACTTGAAATTGAACCACGTGATCATATTTGTGCTAGGGCTTCTTGTTTGTTGCTTTGAACTCGAAACTGAAGCCAGTAATTTAATAGGTACTACTTTTTATAATATTTTAGTAGATTGTTTCTTTGCTTTTAATTATTTTACTTTTTGAATTGTGTTGTTACACGTTTTAATTGACGGGAAGTTTACCGTTTTCTGATTGAAATATTGTAAAAATCAAAATCGAAGATCGAACTCCGCGTTGCTTCGTTTGGTTGCTGAGAAAGTGTGAGAAAACATGACAGAATATAATAGTTTTGAGTTTTGTGTTTCTCATAATTCGATAACTGAACTTAGGAATATATTTTCATTTTCACCGGGTACTTATCCTTCTGTAAACAAAAAGCGGTTTTATTCCGTTACAGTTTTTTTGTCTTTTCTTTTTTCTTTATTTCGGAAAAAATTCGAACTTATTGATTTTTTTTGGATAATTGATTGATAACCTTTGTTTATATATTT
This sequence comes from Xylocarpus granatum, assembly GCA_019650275.1. Taxonomy (NCBI): domain Eukaryota; kingdom Viridiplantae; phylum Streptophyta; class Magnoliopsida; order Sapindales; family Meliaceae; genus Xylocarpus; species Xylocarpus granatum. The sequence continues at coordinate 94,477 of BNST01000188.1, forward strand.
TGATGATTTTAATAAATTACGTTATCACCTGTCAATTCACTATGAAGATTAAAACTGAGAGAATTTGGTGAGAAAAGTAATTTTTAAAAGCTAATAAAATAGTGTTGTAATTAGGAGAAGCGTGTGTGAGTAATAGATTTAATTGGTAGACGTCTGAAAATTTTTGATGCAAAAATCAAATTATTAACTGCTGAGAGCCTTTAAGTTTGAAATTTTGGATCATCATGATAAACTACACTTTGTAACACATATTACTCTGCAGCTGCTATATGCATAATCTTTGGTTTATTAATATATTATTCATCAAATTTGTAATTCCTGAGCCAATTGTAATTGTAATTGCATCATATCAGGAATTCAATTATTGCGCTTGATTATTCTTGTTTGACAAAGTTATGTGTTTTTCATTGGAAGAAATGTTGAGCCACTTGGGTCAAGTTGAAGTACCTTGACTTGTTAAGAATGAATAACAAAGCCATGCTTATAGGATTTTGCATTTTTATTTTTTGGGCTTTTCCAGCTTTGACTTGTCAGTACTTCACATGTATGCTCTGCCAAGGTGAACTCGGTGATGACACCTTGAGTATATCTGAACTGTTCTTTTACTGATATACAAATCCACAAGTTGACATGGTTTCTGCGCGGGAGGATGTACTGGATGAAGTTGCTTCTGATAAATTGCTGGATGGACCTAGCACTGACAATGTTGGACATGAATTGCAGCTGATCCCTTTTAGTGAAACTCATTCATTGCAATCTGATCAGCATGGTAGCACTCCCTCAAAAATAACAAAAAGAGAACCAGTGGCACCTGACACTGGTCATTTGCTGCCAACACATCAAGAGAGAAGCATTTCTTCTATAACATCTGAGAAAGCATCAGAGACTACTGATATCATCCATGCATCACAAACTGGTCATGAAGGTAGCACTCCTGTGATGATGCGTGAGAAAGTATCAGAGGATGGATATAACTGGAGAAAATATGGTCAAAAACTTGTTAGAGGGAATGAATTTGTACGAAGCTATTACAAATGTACACATCCAAGCTGCCAAGTCAAAAAACAACTTGATTGTACCCATGAGGGGAAGATTGCAGATACCATTTACTGTGGTGAGCATTGTCATCCAAAGCTTTCAAATCTCCCACTAGCTGTTGGAATTGTTGTGTCTACTGTTGACGAGAAGCCAGACAACTCTTCTTTAAGTATTGTGAAAGGTAAGAAAGTCACTTAATTATTAATGTCTAGTTTAGCCCTTATTTAATGACTTGATTTATTTTGCAACCTTGTATTTGAAGATAAATCGTCCAATGCACATGGGCAGACACCTCATCAGATTGATCCAACAGATAACACTCAGCTTTCAGTTGTTTCAGTGAGTGATGGTGTGAAGCATTCACCTTTGCAATCAAATAGGATAAATGATGAGGTTGATGATGATGATAGACCAGGATCAAAACGCCGGTATGTTAGACCGCTAGCTATTTGAATTTATTGTGTACTCGTAGATTTTTTTATCATTCATCATAATTTTATGAACAGGAAAAAGGACAATCATAATACTAGTGCAACTATAGTGGAAAGACAAAGTGGTGAACAACGTGTTGTTCAAACTTTGAGTGCTGTTGATCTTGTGAATGATGGGTACCGCTGGCGTAAATATGGGCAGAAGTTGGTGAAAGGAAATCCAAATCCTAGGTGTGCATAAATTTTGTTGTTTTATACTCCGCTAATGGCAATACTCTGTTAACTTTTGTCTTACATTCTAATGCTAAATATCAGTTATGGATATATGATATGCTGTTGAAAGTAGTAACTGCAAATTGTCTCCTTAACTCTTGTATAGAACTAATTGTAGAGAGTTATCTTTACATCAATATGTGGGCGCACTAGCTAATATCATTTTGTTGTCAAGTTGCACTAACTATATCTCATGCGGTCAAATTATGTAGGAATTACTACAGGTGCTCCAGTTCGGGATGCCCAGCCAAGAAACATGTAGAAAGAGCATCTCATGACCGTAAATTGGTTCTCACAACTTACGAGGGGCGACATGACCATGACATGCCGCCAGCAAGAACTGTAACACATAATGTAGCAGGCACAAACAGTAATAAAACAGCTCATATCAGCGAGTCTGCAACAAAATTAGAAGAAAATGATGCAGCTTGTTCTGAAACTGCTGTCCGTTCTAACTCAGATCTGCAGAGCAAGTCAAGTGACGAGCAAAATTGCCAGCCAGCTCCCATTGAAGGAACTAATGTTGGGCAGGATGCTGAAGCCCATGTTAGGTCAAGTCACAAGGGTGGATCAAATGAAAAATCAAATTGCGAGTCAGAGACCAAGTCAGAACAAAATGGTACTGCTTGCCGCAAGACTAATTTTAGCGAGCAAGATCAAACACCAAAAGCGGAAGCTGTCCAAAGCTGAACTCAAAGAGTTGGTTTAGTTATCCTCCCAAACGATGATCCCAATTAACATGGATAAATACGGTGTAAGATACAAGGAAATATTGGCTACGTGTGTAACACATTGAAGTGGGTCAGATGACATAAAATTGAAGATGTAGAAATATCAATATTCTTAAAAGCTTTAATATATAAAGCTGTTTATGTAATTTCCTTTTTTCTTGTCCAGATTTATTGATTCCTTCTAAGGGTTGCGATGATATAAATGGGGCTGCAAAAGCTAAGGGAAAGGTCTACTTCAAAGCTTATCTGCTAATTAATGGACTTTCTTGGACAATAAGATCTAACTACGTTTAACTTGTACCACTTGTTGACTTTAAAGCGTTACTTCATAAAACTTGTAACCCTTGAGAATGAGGCAGAAAGAAAGATTTCATAGCATTGAAATTGTCTCAAACAAGAAGCCTAACTTTGGTTTTATACAAGTACACAGTTGACGGCACTTTCTTAAGAAAGCCATTAGCAACTAAACAAATAAGCATCTGATGAAACTGAGCTGTAACTACCGCTTCCGCCCAGGTCCCCAAACGATTCCAGTTTTCACCTCCACGCGCAAGACGCAACCAAATCTCTATTCATCCAGCCAAGAAACAAAGCACCGTCTCTCTCTTGAAGCCTATACCTATCACAGTAGTTCTCTATCAGTGTCTTGATTGTGGCATTCACCACGGAGCTTAAGGGATATGGCCTAAACCCTGCCATTGTGAACCGCGACCTCCACTTACCGAGAAGCTCATGACGTTCCACTCTTTCAGGTCCTTCACAAGCTATTATGTTGACAACATCCCTTGCTAGGCAGTGCTGCTCAACATTGATACGCTCCTTGTGATCCCTAGGAAGGGTTACATCAATTGATTCAAACATAGCAGTATAATAGTTTAATGCCTCAAGGAATCGTGGGTAGAATGCGGCAGTATTTGTGTTAGATTCCTTCTCTACGAGTGTCACTACCTTTGGTGATAACCGCTTAACCATCATCAACAGCCTGTCGCGATAATTTTCAGTGCTGACACTCTCATCAGGTACATGATGAAGCATGAACGCAAAGTTCACAGCCACTGCTTCCCCTGGTTGAACACCAAGTTTCTCCGGCTGAATATCATAACCAGACATTTCTGCAGCACAGAACTCAAATGGGACCTTAAATTGCTTGGCAAGGTTAGACAGCCTCTTCCCGACTATATTTAGTCCTCCTCCACGGGCATAAGCTGACATAGAATCATCAATACCTGTAATGCGTATATGGGGCGGGCCACCAGGTCTAGCTGCAAATGCCTGGATAAGAGTGATCCATTGGCTTCCCTGTGCTATATGGAAGTCAATGATGTGAACTTGGTCTTCATCCTTCATAGCCTCTGCAATCGCTCCATTGGCAGACATGTACCCAAACTTGAAGTAGGGGCAAACCTCATATAAAACGAGCATATACGAGAGAAGGTCAGCACTAGCTGGTTCTTTGCATCTCAAATTGTTGCAGATTGAGCTCCCTGAGGAGGCTATCCGGGCAACAAGGCCTTCCAACATGTATGCTCCCAGCCTTTGAATCGGCTCACCTGAAACTGACACCATTTTACGCAATTCATCCATCAACCAATCTGCCATTAACAACTGATTATCTGACACTTGTTTTGCACAAAACATGAGGACCTGTTTCAAGTCTCCTCGGGAGATAGCCTCAATTATTTGTCTCCCACTTTCCATTTCTGTCTCTGGTGAGCCTGTGTTGGCCCCAATCTGAAAAGTACTGTCAATGCAGTCAATAATATCAGAATCCGGCCCCAACATTACAGATTCCAGTTCTCTAAGCTTGTGCCTCAAATCATTTGCATCATTGGTTATGCAGGAGCCACTCAGAGGAGAGCCATATGCATTGTCAGGGGAATGGTGCAGATCATGTGGGTATGACTGAGATTCTTGCTGTGACATTGGACTTCCGTTGGGCGAGAAAGTCACAGTTGATGGGGAGTTGAACATGGTGTAGCCACCATTTGCCAAAGATGATTCCAGCGTGCAGTACTGTCCATAAGAATTCTGAACAGCAAAGTGGGATCCTTTGCTGCCTTCATTGTAGTGGATGTGATGATCCAGAGTTGGAAACTGCGGTAAGCAGTAAGCCTCAAGTTCTTGCACTGGATTGTAGTACAATCTGCCAGACATGATTAAATTCTTATGTTTCCCCGATGCTTGCATTCAAGACTAAACCAATCTTCCTGAACCGTTTATTACAGTGAAATAATCAACATCTCTAGGATACTTTGTACAAAACCTCTAGATGATATCCGCAACAAACCAATAACCTACACAATCTGAAATGAAGATAAACTAGATCAGTGAGTACAAAAACCTAGCTACAAGCACCAGATAAATGAAAATTACCCAAAAAAAAGGGAAATTTCATCCAAGCTCATAATATTGTAGATCAATGAACACAGCAGAGGACTTTTTTCCTGAACAAATTATAGTCTATTTAGAACAAAAACCATGACAACTATAGGCCAAATTCTAGTTGATTTCTGGATGATTCTTACCTACTAATTACAACAAACACCAGCATTCTCAACTGTAACGAATCATTAATCGCACATTAATCATCAGAACAAAATAGACCTCATTTTAGATATCACATCGTCAGTTACGGTATTCCTACAAAATAAAAGGGATTGAAATACGCCCAAAACAAGCTAATTTATCAATGAATTGTTAACACAAGTTTGCAAATTAACATCTAAACTTGTAAAAGAAGCCAGTGTGTTTGATAGCCAGCCATAATCTCCAAAAGCAGAAAAATCCCAGATAGTAAATTGCAAAAACAATCTGTAATTCTATTATTTCTTGAATTGGAAATGGAAATCAACTAGAATTCCAAAACAAAGCCAGTAGGCACATTTGAAGCCAAAACTCCAATCTTTCTAAACTTCAAATTCATATGCAGGAAACTGTAAACCAACCAACAAAACTAAAAGAGAGAGGAGAGAGAGGCATCAAAGAACAGACCTTTCATTGATTCATCATTTACCTATTTTTTAGTAAAAGTTAGATCATCCATTAGAACGGAAGCTGGACCTCATATTTTTGTCAAACAAGTAACAGATGAAGTGATTCTAATCTTACCCCAATTTCATTCAGAAGAAATACAAGCTTAGAGTAACATCTCTTTTCAACATCAAAGTTATTCGTTCCCCTACCCAGCTTGTTTTAGGAATCTCAAATTTCTGGAAGTTCACTTCATTCAAGAGACAATAGAGAGAGAAACCAGAGACTGATAGATAGAAAGTGCACCCCTGTCCGAAGAGGCCCAATGGGTGTTATAAAATCACTTGATTTGCAATAGCCCGTGAATTTCTCTGAAACAACACTTGTGCCACTGGCTTCTCTTTTCTTTTTTTTTATAATTTATATACCCAATTAAAAATTTCAATTTATTCCATTTGGTTTCATAACATGTGGTCAAACCAATCCACAAGGACCACATTCAACAATTAATAGTACCACAAATGGCAACATCTATTAGTTCTTTGTTCTTGCAACAAAAATAAATTATAATCTTTTGTGAACTAAAAATTTAATAAAATAATTAAATCCATCGTAGAATAATTCATATTAACGTACTTCTTGTTATTTTTATAGATGTTTGTTTATTGCATTTCTTATGAACTCCTCTCCTCTCGGCGAAAAAAATCAATAATTTAACTATAAATAAAATAAATTAATTTATTAGTGATAAATTAAAAAAAATTAAAATAATTTACAAATTTTTTTTATTATTTTAATTAAATATTAATTTTTTATTTTTATTATAATTTTTTTATTTTATTAATTAAATAATTTTATCTCGTTAATTATGCTAATTTAATAGGATTATTTTATCTAATATTTTTTCTATTTTTTCTTTTTTTTAAAAAAAAATCTTGTTTCACATAAGATTGATTGGGGAAGCTTCTATTCGATTTAATAGAGATTTAGTTTTATATTAATTAGAAGTTTACCATCAGGTCAATTTAATTTGAATGGGACAGAGCACGTAATTTTGACGAAAACAGCAGGGCTAAAGTTGCAAACAGAGCGGATGGGTTCATAGATTGGATGGGACCCACACCAGGGTATTCCAGAGCCGTAGAAATGACGTGGGGAGAAGTGCCAACCACTGCATCTAACATGCGCTGCTCTTGCGTCCCTTTTTTGTTTTTATTTATTTATTTAGTAATTAAATTTTTTTACTCTTTTCCTAAACTGCCCCTTCTGCGATCTAATCCTCTTTTATAATATTTTATTAATATGATTAATATTTGAATCACATTCCTTGTGTTTGGAACTTATGGCCTGCACATTCATATCTTCTTCGTAAATATTATATGGGACTGATTTGCTTTATAGCATGTCAAGTTCATTGAATCACTAATTCATTAATATTCTTAAAAATAAAATTTTTAAATAATTATAAGGCAAAATTCAAGAAGAGTTATCCTTAAATGTAATGGAAGGATAAGGGGCATCCTATGGATTAGGCAATGTTAATCCTATTGAATCCTCTCATGAGCATGTTTTGGAATCAAATTTTTTGAGATATTGTTAATTTGAAAAAGGGAATCTTGTTTTTCTTTGTCTCCTTCAAAGTGAGTGTACACAATGGCCCACAATCTTATCTTTAATAGACCTTTATTGATGCCCTAATTGGGCATGTTGTGGTTGTCTCCTTTTAGTTGTATATCGGGGCCTTTTTCAAGTTGATGTGGCTTAAAGCCTAAGTTTAGATGACTCCAAGTTGTCCTCGTATGAATGATTTAGTTCTTGTGTTAAGCTAATAATACCAGGTGAATCACAATCATCATCTCCTTTTGTTTCTTTTTTGGTGCCATTTTTGAGGCTTAAATCATCGATTTTCTGACCTCTTGAAAGGTACAATATATGACAAGGGGGAAGAACGTTAAAAGGGTTCAGTGTTTTGAGCAAAAGAGAAGCCATAACCCCACCATTAAATCAACATCAAAAGGAGAATATGAAGTTGGAGATGGAGTGCAAGAAAGAACATAAAAATTAATTATCACAACATGCTCAGCACAGCATCAATTCTTGATAGGATTCCATTGGAATTTTATGCTTTCATCTAGAAGCTCGGTTTCGCATGCAACATTCAACTCATGAAACATTATATGCAATAATACCCATTTTTTAAAACTAATAGATTTAATGTATATTTTAATTTGCAATTTTGAAACACAAGAATGCAAGTAGTCAAGTCCCAGGTGTGTCCCCCAGCCCCACAACCTCCCAAAAAAGAAAGCGACTTGTTCAATCTGCCCCATGTATCATCAATTCCCGCATGGAATTATCAATTACTAACAGAGCCGAGGTACCAAGATTTCAAAGCTTTGCGAACTTCTATGAGCCAAATCAATAGACAATACGTATGACCATAATTATATTTGTTGACTTTCCATGCGCATTTCACTGTTCAAACGCAGACCATGGTATGCCTTTTGGGTGATTAATTCCATTACCTTTCTGCCTTCGGTTTTGTCTTAACATTGCCAAAGTGAAAAGCTTTGCCTGTAAATTTGGCTTCAATCTGGTTCCAAAGATTTCATTCTGTTCTTCGTTTTGGGTCTCATCTGGGTCCCTTTGTAAACACCTGTTTGTTAATTGTTCATCTTTTTAATCTGAAAAGAATGTTAAATCGTTAGTGGGGTTGGTAAAATTTTTGGTCTTTGGTTTTGTTTTGGCTGTTTTTGGCAGCGAAGGGACCAAAGCCATTAGCTTTTGCAGTATCAGAGAGCAAATTGATTTCACTCCTTCAATCACGTTTCTCTGTCTGTCTGGCTTGCAAGAAATGTTTTTGGGTAACAAGTTGTCAACTTCAGACAGTCAGCATGAGAAAATCCTTGGATTATCAAATTTTCTTGGAACCAAAAGTGTTTTGTGTTGTAAGAAAATTTATTTTATTACGTTTGATTGGCAAGCTTATATTTTGTATATTCAGACCATCGCAAGCATGTTATAGCACTCTTGATGATATATTATCTTTCATTCTCTCCTGGGTGACTTCAAAATCAAAGTAAACGATTCAAGTTTCCAAATATATGTATAAAACAATGCCGGAGAATGATCATGATTCACAAGAATACTTGTTTGATGAAATGCCTGACTGAACATCTTGACTTGTAGTTGCTTCACCGCTGCAATCATGGGGAATTTGAATTCACTCAAAAGTATTAGCTCATTTTGATTGTCAGGAAGACCAAACTGTGCATGTTATATTTAGTCTTCGAAATTATTTCATCATATTTACAATGACAAATTTGAAGTTTGACTCATGAACATTAATTTGGTTCATTTTGAACATGCAAAATCAGTTAGAATATTCTAAAATTAACATGTATTTTACAAATGTAAACTCGCTCAAAAACCCAATTAATTATATAACAAAAAGACTTGTTTAATCAAATAAATTCAACAATTTTATAAATAATTCTTATTTCACAGTGAATTCTATCAAGTTACCACTTACACCTAAAAACTTAAGCTAACATCAAGTTATAGTTTTTGAGTTTGTTCCTGTGGAGCAGTTATCTGGATCTCATCATCAGCATTAGTTAGTAAGATTATCACATCACCGATTTTTAATCGGATCCGCATCACATGGACACCATGCAGGTCAAATTAAAGTTCGTGGAATCCAACGGAAAAAAGAGAAGAACATGTTCATGGTCTGAAATCCGAAAGCTGAGATTTATTCCCTGTATATGTGTTATAATGTAAGTAGTTACACAGTGGTTTTACCAAGGATGAGGAAAAAATATGCGAGACACAAGGTTACAAGTATATAACAACATACAGCAAATATGCATGGTTACTAAATTTGAAAGAAGCATAACATTCATCACTTCTGACCAGCAGCATCATATTAACCATCATCTTCTACTACGAACCATAACAGCAATCCGGACAAAAACAGGATCTTTTGGCAGAGATACACAAGACGATTGCACAGTCCGATTTTTTGGTTGAGCAACACTGTAGAGGATTCTCCCGTTAATAGCTCTTGAGCGCCACTGCATTAAGCCCAATCCTAGTTTTTTCTAAAATTATTTTTTGTGTTTCTCTGCTTCGAAGTCAAATGAAGCAGACTTGAATGAAAAAATAGTACAATCCCAAAATAGCCATATTGTACCCCTTTTTTTTCATGGCCTACTTGAAGAAGATTGAGCAATGGTGAAAATAGAAAAAACAGCGGAGGACAATTCGTTGCAGTCAAATAATAGAGATTATATGGACAAAAAAAAAGAAAAGAGAAAAAGGCCACCGATCTGTGAGCATTTGCAGCAAGTGATCATATGATTTATGGATACATCAAACTGGCAAGCATTTGATTTCTCTACCCCAATATTTATGCGTACTTGAATCCATCACATGGTTACAAGCTCACAATTCCTGCAGTCCAAAAAGCACAGGTTTATGATAGACATGTTCTTAATCATAATTTGCATGGGATATCAGTCAAGACCGCAGATGTAAACAGTTTTAATTTCTGTCCGAGTACAAAATTCTATTTCAAAGGGATTTTATCATTCTCTTTAAAACAAAATTACAGTGGCCAGACGTCAAACCACTGAAACACCAATGGGATGCAAGTTCATCTGGTTTATCACATAATTTGCTAATGTAGTCTTTAGATAAAATTTTTTAGGGGGAGCAGAAAGTGAGAAATTACAGCTTTTTAATATATGTAGATAAATTAAAAAGAAAAGGTTTGTGCAGGTGTCTGAACACAAACCGAATCCTCCCCAACCCTCTTGTGAGCAAGATGCAAACCCTAGTGGTTTGAATCTCTTATACCACCCCTAGTGGTTTTATCAGTTGAATTAATTAGCACCTGCACTACTAAAGAGTTAATAGCAAAGCAGGAGGATAAGAAACTTTCTTCACAAATATGAAATTAAAATTTACACAAAAGTAACCTGGCACGACAGAATGGATGCATACTTGTGTGTTCATTCAAAACAATTAGTGTAATGCTCACCATATTTGGAATCGGAATTAGGGTTGAGGTAGGGATCGGTCCATACACCACATAATAGCAATGAGGCTTGCCCCTAGTTGGACGGCTAAAATGCTTTGGGTGTGAATCCCAATATAATGAAGAACAACTGTCATTCTATATGTTAATCTCATATCAATGAGACTCAAAGAATTGTGCCACTGCCGTGTAAAGTTGCTCATCTTCGAAAGGCTTTGAAATGTAATCATTCATTCCACAATTCATACACTGTTCATTTGAAGCTTGAATGATATCAGCTGTCATTGCTAGTATTGGTATATGCCACCGAGCAACATTCATAAACATCTCGATTGACACTTCACCAGATGCGATTTGCTCATTAACCATTTTCTCCATGCTGCGTATTCGCTGGGTTGCTTCAAACCTGCATAAGATTAGCCAGTGTCACCAATTTGGTGAATGCTTAAGGTGAATAACTGAATAGGAAGCCTGTCCTAGAAAATGCTTGATTTAAAGATGATGACTTTTCAGATTATCTGCCACATATTCAGATCAAAATGTAAGAAGTAAACAATTAGACTACAGTTCCTGGACTATGTCAATGAACTAAGAAATCTAACTAATAGACCAGAGTAAGGCACTCGATCATATTTACCATGGTAAACCTGTTTGGACATAATCTAGACGAAAGACATGCCTGCATAACCATGAATGGATCCAACCAACTTTTAAATTTATTGCTTATCTAGCAAAGTGGTTTGATGAGTTAGGCCAGGAGGTTTATTCTAGTCAAGCAACCAAAATTACCATTTATGTTGATTTTCTAGCCGCAAGATTGAATTAATCCTTTATAGATTTCAAATTTGATCCACAAGAAGCTAAGTTCTTATGCAGTCATGAAACAGTACAGGTAGACCACTTCCGGTTTTTCTGTGGCTAACTTACGATTTTAACATAGAATAGAACTACATATTATAGACAAGCAGAAAAATTACCCATCCATTTCTGGCATTTGCAGATCCATGAAACAAGCATCAAAGTTATGGGGTGGCTTCAGCTTCTCTACAGCAGCCTTGCCTGTATCCACGCAGGTAACAATTGCTTTATGTTTCTTTAGAGCACCTTCTGCCACTCTTCTGTTAACTGAATTGTCATCCACCACCAAAATTTGTTTTCCTCTTAGTAGGTGCCCAAGCGTTTGTTTGTTTCTTCTTATTTGCAGCTTCTTAGTGCTTCCAGAGTCTTCTTCCAAGCTGGCAATCAAGACACTCAGCCTAAGAGGCTTCATCAACAACTTGACAACACCATCACACTTGAGCTCATCGCACTCATCAGGGCTAATGGTAGTAGCCAAGAGAAAAACCTTTGGGAGGTTTATGGAGACTTCCAGGCTGACTTTTCGCCTTAGAAGTTTGAGCATATAATGCAGCAAAGGAACAGTTTCCTTATTCCAAACATCTTTGTCAATGAGAATCATAGAGAACTGTGGCAACACACTGGACAGAACAACAAACCATGCATTAGGAAAATGAAGCAAATATTTTTCCCCTTTTTCAAAAAGCCATCATAAGCTTCAGATCACTCCCAGCCGAGTAACATGCATATGTTAATATTTTTTTTATTTTTTTTGTTATAGGTTCATGTTGGTCACTTGTACTCCTAACAAGGTATGGCTTTTGTCCATACTGGATGTCATAAAATACCTGGCATTTAGTTTTCTCAATCCAACATAATGATGCAACTGCACCTAAAAACAAGTAATATCTTGGCCAACATTTATATTCATTAAACAGCAGTGTATATATTTTAAAACCTTGATCTTTTTAAAAAAAATAATCCTTACAACTATTCAATCGAAGTGGAATATACCCGGTTCTGCGTGTGTCAGATAAATAGGAGCAAGCTGATTGCATACTGGTAACCATATGTACATGCATTCCCAACCTCTGAAGATGATATCTTGTTACCACAGCTCGAATGCTTCTGTCATCAATTACCAATGCTCCTAATCCTCGGAACTTTGAAACATCTGAGATATACTGCTGCCACTTCGGATCCGGTGAAACTCTTTCTCCTTTTTGAAAAGTTACGGTGAATGAAAAAGTACTGCCTGTGTGAGGTTCACTCACAAACCCAATCTCCCCATCCATGAGTTCCACCAGACAGTGGCTGATACTCAGCCCAATTCCAGTGCCACCATATGTTCGTGAAGTGGAACTGTCAGCCTGCATAAAAGGAGTGAAAATGCGTGCTTGTGCCTCTAGAGGAATTCCAACACCTGTATCCTCAACAGTCACTAGTAATTTAATCATATCAGGTTCCTCCATTGAATCTGTATCATTTAACATTTTAAAGTTTTCCCAGCTTTTCCATCTGTCAACCACAGGAAACCCACTCAATGTATTATGTATTTTCTCTGATTTGTCTTCAACCGAATCTAAACCTTGTAGCAACACTTTATCCTTAGCATCAGCTTTGCTCCTCACTTCATCTGCCAGATGCACCGAGACAAATATATGCCCCTTGTCCTCTGTGAACTGCAAGGCAGGTTAAAAAATATAAAACAAATAAAATAGTAAGCCAAACTTAAGAAATCATGGCATTATTATACAGAGATAGGAAACAGCATAATACATGGATTTAAAGATACTGTGGGCCCTACGCCATCTGTAAGTGTCAATTACCAAGTAGCATGCATTTTAACCACAAAATTAATCATTGGATATAATCAACAGAAAGATTTGTTGTTTCTCTATAACAGTCATTGTCTTTTAAGATCAAGTGTGCACTATTACCATCAACAACCCTACTGCCAATTGACTCATTTGAAAATTTCTATATCTCTGTTTCCAGGTGGATTTCGTTAATCTAAGGGTCTCTTCCCAGGGACGCAGAGCCAATTGATTAAGTGCCATGCTTCAAACATAACACCAAACGGTTTTCCACATTTTTCTCAGAGTCCACAGTTTTTGAAAGCTGATTGAAGCATTAAAGACAAACATATGGAATCCATCAGATAACAGACAATTGCAGGTGGCAATGGCTTCTGTCAAAAATCAATAGGGCTTTTGTAACACTTTTTAAACACAAGACAAAACTGAAGAAAATGTAGGATCAAAAACCATAACCAACCTTAATTGAATTTCCAACAAGATTTGTTATTATTTGTCGAAAACGTCCGGGATCACCAATTATGATTTCAGGAACCTGATCAGAGACATATATTGCCAACTTTTCTCGCACAGAAAAACACCCAAAACAAGTTTTTGGCTAAGTTTCCTGTCGAAAATTACAACTGAAGATGAATAACAACAAAACAAAAGCATGAAAAAGGGAATAACTAAGTAATACCTCAATTCCTTTCTCAGTACATTTACTCGAGAAAAGGGATAGAACATTATCAAGAACATCATGCAGATGAAAAGGTACAGTTTCCAGTTCAAGTCTGCCAGATTCTATCTTAGCCTGATCAAGAACATCATTTATCAATGAGATAAGATCTTTCCCACTATTATGGGCAGTCTGGGCATAATCCAATTGCTCCGCATTAAGATCTCTGTCCATCAGCATTTGCAGCATACCTTTAAAATGATCATAAGCAGCAGTCTGTCAGTTTTAACTTGCCAAACTTGCAGTGGTCTAATAGTAGTATATGAGAGACTTATGTTACCTAAGACACCATTCATTGGGGTCCTGATCTCATGGGAAACAGTTGCCAGAAACTACAGGAAAAGAGAAATTCTGAGCAATAGGGATATGACAGAACTACATAGTTAAAAAGAAACAAGAAGATTAAAGAAAATAGAACTAAAGGAAAAAAATTGCAAGGCAGAAAATTGAGTAAAGATAAATTCCAGGTTCAACATAGAAAAAGTTTCAGTGGAGATGCCTCTACTTGTTGAAAACAGCAAAGAGCTACTCATCAATAGGACAAGGGTATGCACCTGAGATTTTGCCACATCTGCAGCTTCAGCACGAGCTTTGAGTGCCATCATCGCATGATAGTCATTTTCCACTTCTGCTATTCGTTTAATGGCCGCGAGGAAGATATAACTAACAAGCAAAGTAATAACTAGGACCCCTGCTGCTGAATTTATTGCTGTCCAAGGTAGAGGAGACTTTTCTCCAAACCTGTAACCAGAAAGTTGCACCTGAACAAAAACCTGATTCCATAATTTTGTGCTGGTATGTATGCTGAAGTTTGTGTGAGAACTAACCTGCAGTGCATCTCATGCTTCCGTGCTGGATCACCAAAGTCAAGGTTGCAAATATGCAATAGACCAGTATCAACGACATCAGTACCATACATGTTGATGGGAGCAGATGCATTAGTTGTGTCATACACATTCACAAAAATAGTTTGCTCGCTGGCAAGTTGGCACAGAAGCTTCTCCACTAGTGATGGTACATCATAAGAGGCACCAAGATACCTTTTGAAGATGTGATGATAGTACAAAAATCAATTTAATTTTTTGAGGTGCAACACAGAATAGGCCGTACGATTGAATATATACAGCAAATTGAGAGTACTCATGAGGAGATGTAGTTACCCCACTGCAGCTTCAATACGTCGTTCCGGTGAAGCATCAGGGGGTAGGACAGTGCTGTAGACAGCAAATGTGAGTACAACGCCAAGGTGGTTGGACTTTAACAGCTTGAAGGGTGATGTCAATACTCCCTTTCCAGATGCCCTTGCTCGCAAAATGTTTTCACGGTCTTCCTAAAAAACAAGATGTAATGGGATGATAAGCTTGCTTATAAAAGCAATGTCATTCTGCACATATATTTTAAGCAATCTGTAAATAGATCTAGTAGATTTGTAGAACAGTTGAGTATATCTATCAACTAGTCCATCAAGGCATCAACTGATCTATCCCAACCAATAAATTAAATCTGGCAATTGTGTGTGTACAACAATGATTTTTCTCTGTAAAAAACCTGGTCACATTAACGCGATACAGATCAAGAGGAGGTAAATAATCTAGGCAACTAAAGCTAAATAAAACCCACCTTCCCAGACATCATGTCAATAGAGACAATGTGGGAGACAGTTTCTTGAGAAAATATAACTGGTGCATATTCATCTTGAATGGGTGCAGGATCCAAATTTTCTGGTGTACAATCTTGCACTAGAGTCTGGTCCTCAGTTTCCATTTTCTTTATTGTCCATCCGCGCTGTTTCTCAAATTGTTCTCTGTCTGAGTGAAGAACTTTCAGAGCATAAGCTACACCACTGGTAAGTGGTCTTTCGAAATCTGTTCTCTCAGTATATTCACCAAATGTTTTCTGTATAACAAAACAGGAAGAGTTCAATATCAATCTTTTTAGCAGTAAGCTATCACAGAGGAGAATCAGGCAGAAGAGAGAATTACCTGATCAATTGCAGATGGATGTTTCTGATGGTGAAAGGTGGATACCAGAATGGCCAATGCATGAACATGATTCATGCTCACATTGAACTGATCCTGCAGCATCCGGGCTCGCTCATCACACATGTTGCCAAGTATCTGATCCCTCCTCAATTGAAACTTTTCGTTCATGTTGCAGAACAACGAGATGGAACCTCCAATACCAGACACAAGAAAGACCACCAGCATCAGCTTCCTCCAGTTTCCTCCACCTGTTGGAGGGTTTTCAGTTTGCTGTTGCTGCTTCTGCTGCCACAGCATATGACACTTTTGGGCCACTGGCTGTAACTGAGCTTGTTTATCTTTTTGGTTTCTCCTCAATTTCAAACAAAAACCAGTTACGACGCAGATCACAATCATTCCACGAAGGACCCACCAACACTCTTTAAACAAACAAATGGATAAACTCCTGACATGAACTTTTGCACTGCTCGACCATGTCCTTGTTTGATACATATTCTGAGCAAAAAATAACCAATAAATTGTTTACTCTGTAACACCACATACGAATCTTTTGCATTCACATAATTATTTTATTTGTGTAACAGGCTGTTTAGGACATGAAAACAACTCTTCAAATCTTCTTTTCATAACTGAACTAGTATTTATGCAGTCAGGGAAAAAGGCTCTTGCAAAGACCCCTTAAGTGCAAATCTCTATTACATAATTTGCTTCGAAGAGGAAGTCACCAACCAAGAATTATGAGCAAATTTGTTTGAATGACATGGTAACTTCTATTTTGGAATGCACAGGCCTAACCAATTTAAACTTAACTGTTTTAAGAAGCACAGTCTACCTTTCCACAGTTCTGACACTTCAGTGAAATGGATGAAATAGCAGATTGTGAATCAAATGATACATCCTTTAACACTGATGGTTTCAGCTTCCAGGGGATGTTCAAATCTTGAACTGGGCATTGGTCCTTATGCTTTACATTTTCTGCTAGCCATACACTCTGCTTCTCAAACTCATGCTTCTCAGTACATGGAACCTTCAGAGCACAAGTGATGCTGTTACTTAGTGGCATTTCAAAACCTGGTTCTCTGCTACCTTTTAGTGATACTATCTGTCATAGACAGACTTGGGAGAGAATGCAAGTGTTCTATATGCTTCCCTTCTGTATTTTATATAATTTTATTTCCTCTACTTTGCCAATAAGCAACTATCATATGACCTCCAATGCTTCTAAATTTACAAAATAGTATTCATACTGACATAAACTTTAAGAAAAATGGAAATGGAAACAGAAACCATTAGATTACTAAACCTGTACCTACTAGTGGAAGCTCTAAGTGACAGTATTTAGGGAGAATGAGAGAACAATCACTTTCAATCACACTCAATCCAACAATCACTTAAATTGTTTCGACACTCAATTATACAGGCTATGAGCAATAAGCATAACAAATGAATAGGTTATTATAAAATATATCCCATTTTCAGCTTCATTTGCGCCCCACAATCCAGTCCATTTCTAAAATCCAGTTCAAAGCATGAAATTCTGCGGAACAAAATTGTTTTAAATGGAGCGCCATACAATTACACATGTTCACCAGCTTCTAACGAAAACCAAAACAAGGAACTTCTAAATAGAAACGGCATTTATCTACGTCCGCTACTATCTACAAACCAACTGAACAAACTAAAACAAAAAACAAGAACATTATATTGTAAATAAAGATATGAAGTACAAAAGATATATAGGCAGTACCTGATCTGATTCAGAAAATACAGTAGCCAAAGCTTGGGGTTGGTTGTTACTAACGTTGGAATGCTGCAACAAGATTTGAGCTTTCTTTTCACAAGACGCTGAGATTTTCTCATCACACCTTAAAAGAAAACAAATGCTTCCTACAGTGAAAAAACCTAAAAGCCAGATAAACGAAAGTTCTCCCGCCCACCTTTTGACAAGCTTAGACCTACGTGGAGACTCGTTCGTTTTCTTCAGCACAAAACTTGCTGATAATCTGCCGTTAGAGCCGCAATGATTGCAAGCCATAGACTTCTGAACTAGAACCCACTTATCTTCACGAAGAGTGTTCAAAGCTTGTCCCCCAGCTCCAGCAGAACAGATCATCAAAATCACACCTCCAACACAAATTCCATAATGACAATTCAACCTATAAGACGTAAACTTGCTTAGAATCTACCAAGTCCTTCTCCAAATTCGGTCACCAAACTTGTCAAAATCATTGCTTTATGCGAAACCAGAAACTAAAAAGTGAAAACTGCATGAAACCAGCTCTAATAATACACTAAGCAGATCAAGTACTGTGGTCTAGCCTCTTTGGTCTCCACTTTATAGCACGATACTAAGTTTCTTTCTCCTTATTAAGTGGACCAATTAGATCCCATCAAAACCACGGTTCTATAAAAGAACACGGAAAATGACCAAAAATTATGCCAAACCGCAAGAAGCTGAACCCCAACGAAGTTGTAATCTTCGGCTACCTATGAAAGAATCACGAATGAGGTCAGTAAAAAAAACTTGGCTCTTTTCTATATCTAGTTCTCTTTATCTCTGCCTTGATCAGCTCTGCAAAGCCAAATGAAGTATTAGGATAAAAAATTTGAAACTGTCTCGTTTCATTTCTCTCGTAACGAATCGGTGATCGGAGCGGATAAAAAGAGATTTCAATCCTAGCTCTTTTGAATTTACTACCCACTTCCCATTTTCTCTTTCTCTCTCTTGAATATGATTTCCAGCATTTGAAATTGAGGTTTTTATTGCCTCATCATCCAGGTGGAGGGATGGGTTGAGCAAAAATGAACCCAGAATAGCAGAACAAGAAGACACTAAAAAACTATTATATAATCATGCAATAACATAATATCGGCTGTAAAACTTTTGCAAGTATTTAACATTTTTCTAGATATTTATCTCACAATTCTTTATCAACTTCTTAAATTTAATTCCCCTGCTTCTACTGTTCAGCATTTAAAGATGGGTACTCTCTGCTGCTGTGCAGTTATACGGAAGCAACAGAGAAAAACTGGAGAGAGAGTGAGCTATAGAAAGGGTAAAACCAGGAATAACAAAAAGTCAGGGAAGACTTTCAGCTACAAGCATGGGGTTCAATTATGGAAAAAAACAATAAAATAAAGGAAAAACAGGAATCCATCCCACGAAGAAATCGGCAAATAATCGTGAATTTGGTGATTGCTAACGTGAGCTTGCCGATTAAGATTCTTAATTGTTTGGACGATTATTGATTACATGGGCATCAATGAAAATATATGTTGGCTAAATGCCTCACCCACCATTGTTATAAAATTGAGAGATGGGATGGGACTCTAATTCATGATGAGTTTGACTGTAATTATAAAATATTTTATTTAGATTCAATCATATTAGAGACTTCTTAGTCTCTAATTTTAGATTCATTATTTAAAAATATATTAAATTAAATAAAAAATAAGATTAATTATTTTGAGTAGAGATTAATTGTTTTAGGATTTTGTTAATGGGTTAACGCTTACATCACTCGTGTATTCTCGATCTACAAGAATTGCTCGTGTTTGGATTGTATCAATTACTTGATTTTTCTTGTGTTAAAGACTTAAGTTTAAGAATTTATTAATTTTTGAAACGGTATTGTTATTTATAAATATTAAGAATGATTTGTTTATTGAATGTTAATGATCAAATTTTATTTTATTTAATAATTTATTGATTTTTTTTCTTTTTAGTCTCAATCAAAATATAATTAAATTTTAAAAACTATTATTACGATTTAAATTAAAAATATGTTTTATTTATTAAATTAGATTAAATTATTTTATTTTAAATATTTTAATTAAGATAATAATTTAAATACGTAGATTTATATTTTATTTAAATCATTTTGATTAGTGGTACTAATTTTAAGTAACTAATATCTTCTTCATACTAACCATAGAAAAATGCCAAGTACATATGATAATTGCCTGGTGTGCCATCTAAACAATAACATTTAGAATTTAACAATCGCAAAATCCAGTTGGACATAGACCCACCAAATTTATTTGAGGCAAGTGAATTTGAGTTAACCTCTCCATTTTAGCATAATTTGGTTGCATCAATTCTTGAAAAAGAAACTTGTCCTCTCAAATTTTTTACAATCACAATGGATGGATTGATTGTATGCAACAATGATTTGAAATTAGGTGAAATGTTTGTGATTCAAAGGAATATGCCCATTTTATCATCTTGCTTGCTTATCTTCAAGTTCATGAAATTAACAATTTAATCTCTCAATAATCAAACCCATAATTCTAAAAAAAGAAATGATTGATAAAAGATGATTAAAAAGGATGCAAAACCCATCTTTAACTTCAAATGAGATTCACAAACAAATATAGCAATGGTGGGATTGGCTCGGCTGTGATGAAAAATACAATTGACTGTTTTTTTCCATGTTCTGGCGAAACAAACACGGCCTTAAGGACTTCAAAAAATCGCGGTTGGCCATGAAGTCATCGGCAATCGTGACAGCAATAACAGAGAGAGCAGTTGGGACCAAGTAAAAGCCCGTTCTTTCTAGTGTTAACTGCGGCGATTAAGCAAGCAAAAAACGGCGGGGACGCATCGGAGTACGACACATCATCCGAGTCAGCGGGTCCCAGTAAGTTAATGTGCAGGACGAAGCCAATGGAGGCGCTGACAGATGACTATTTGGAAGTAACTCTGCACATGCTGCAAAACTCTCAGGTTACATGAAATTACAACAATGTTCCTACACTTTTGACTTTTCGGCAAAAAGGTACTCATATAAGTAGGCAAAGCCATTGAAGTTTGTGTGTGGATGCCACCAGATGCAACAAGACATAAGAGAAAATGAGATTGATCTTATGATGGTCCACATGGATTCTGTTGTTGTCGTTTTGCTCTAACTCTATCGTCCTAAATAAATAAATAACTAATAGATATTATCTGTCCAAACCCTAATTCATTTGAATTGTCTTTGAAATGAAAGAAGTTAGGGTTTAGTGTGAATCATGGTGGGACATTCACTTTCTATCCACCATTATTGGTACTTCGTAGCAAAGCCAAGGGTCCGGGGAAAGTCCCAATTTTTATCGAAAGCTCTAATGGAGGGTGAGAGAAAGGGAGGAGAGATGAGATTTGACCTGGGTTTAATGATTTAGGGATAGACTTTAACCTCTTTAATCACTACCAAAAGAATCCACTTGGAAGTATTACGTGATTAATGATATAATAATGTCAATTAAGGTGATAAATATTTTGTAGGTCCACAGCTATTTGGGTATTTAATTATATTTTCGGGAAGTGTTTTTGGACAATGTCAAAAGCACTTCTAAACAATCAAAACCAGCTTATTCAAGGGCCATAAATTGGAGAACCATTTGTTGAATGTACCAAGTAATGTTGTTCACCTAACAATATGCTTCGTGCAACTACTACTTATGAGTAGTTTCTTCTCTTATGCAGTGAGATGAACATTAGATTTCTATGTTAGATTTTGATTATTTATTGAATATTGCATATCTGAAATCAATTTGAATGAGTTGGTCAACATTGAACAACTAAAAAAAGGGCAAATAGTGTTAAATTTAGTAGGAAAATATCCACAAAATCTACAATTCTGTCACTATGTGTTTGTTATTCTCCATTGTTCTTTGTTTGGTCTCAGAAACTGTGAACTTTCAGTTGGATTCATATATGAAAACCTTGTAAATTATGTAGTAAGAATATCTAGAGCTTCAGATAATATGATCATGTCCCTACCCATGAATGAATACTTAAAACTAGAGTTTCCTCGTGCAGAAACTTCTTACACACCTAAACTCGGTTAAACATAAAGTATGTTGCAGACATTCTGTGCATCACTTCAGTTGCTTAATGATAAACCAACCCTTACACGTGCTATAAATTCATCTGCAAATTATCTTCCGTTAATGTCGGGTAAAGAATAACAACACAATTTCTCCGAAATGGTTCTTTGGTTTTTGATTCTTCTCCCGGTCTTCGCTGTTTTTGGAGAATCTCAATTCATTCATCAAACAAACCAGACTGATCTGCAGATAGCTGTGGCTGACATGAGAGCAAAATCTTACCATGGTTTTGTTATGCTACTAAAGATGATGAATTCAACTCCCAACTCCTTACAGAACACAGATGTACCTTTCCTGATGCCTAATGACGAGAAATTATCTGAAGTTACACTCAGTCCAGATCATCTTCGGGAGTTCATCCCGAGTCACTCAATTCCTACAGGATTAGTTTTTGGCAACTTGTTGCATTTCCCGAATTGTTCCTCCAACAATTGCGGGCAGGATACTGAGCATTACCAACAGTGCAAAAGCAGGGATGTTTGTGAACAATGCAAGAATTGTCACTTCAAATATGTGGATGAATTCTCTAATGAAGTGTCATGGAATCAGCTCTGCAATTACATTTGATGGAGGTGTTTCTTCTTCCCAAAACCTCAATGATCTCCATTCCATGGCTTCTCTGAAGATGCATGACCAAGCAAAATATGCACCGTCTATTAACATGAAGAAGATTCCTCTTCTACATTAAGCCTCAAATGTTCAGCTTGCTTTATAGGACTCCTGTAATGTTGATAAAAAACTGTTCATGGAAATTACTGCTTTAATGAAGTGAAATAAAAATGCGCCAAGCATTGCACCAAGCATAGGTCTATATATGTATGCATACGTATGAAACAAATGCATGTCAGCAATGTGCACGCACGACCATTGATAACAAATGCTTTCTGCAGATCTATGTACGTAAAACTACATACGAATCACTCTCAAGTTCCACAGAATTTTACTTGTCAAAGATACTACAAAGTTCAGTTCAAATGAAGCCAAAATAGCATCTCATTCACAATAGTTCACAACAAAAGTAACATCCCTAAAGTCATAATAATTACTAAATTATATAACATACAAGGCGTTGGGGAACTGTTCTAAAAGGTTGTTATTGCGGGACATTGCCTACGAATGACACTATACCAGGTCTTGCTTTCGGTAAATTGTAACATGTCAACACCGATGAAGGGTCATCCCACTCTGTGATGCATGAGAGCTTTCCTGAAGCTTAATCTTCTCAAACAGATACTGCTTCTCGGCTTCAGCCTCACTCATGCGGAGTTTCAGATAGCTGCTGGCATATTCTTCCTCTGATTTGTCCGTTTTGGCAAGAGCAATCCTCTGGAGCCTCTCAGCTTCTCGCTTTGCCTCGTTGGCTTTAAGTTGGAACATGTCAGCTTCTGCTTGTTTGAGCCTCACAATTTTCTCCAGCTCTTCTATCTGTAGCTTCTTTTTTTGTCTCTCCAGCTTTAACTCTGTCACTTCTCTGGCCTTGTCTTCCAGCTCACGTTCACAAGCCTCAAATGATAAGCGAGCTTTCTTAAACATCCTCATCTTTTCATCACCCACCATTTCCATCTTTTTTATAACCTCATGTACAACCTCTGCAATTTGGTTGCATGCATCCTGTGGGGCAATCAGCCTCCCACCTTCACCATTTTCCAGGCTCTTTGGAGAGTCAACCTCAAGCCCTTTATATTAATAAAAATAAAAACCAAAATAAAAAATGATAATAAGATATATTGTTTCTACACATTCACAGAACATAAAAAGGGGATTCAAACAAATCAAGTGAAAGCCAGCAAATGCTCAAACAAAAGCTGAGTGAGATGTCAAATATATTAAAAGGTACACCAATCCTAAAAAGCCCATGATAGATAAGCCAGCTGAAAATAACTTGCACCAACTAGAAAAACATCTGATACCTCAGATTCAGAATCTGTAATGCAGCGGATAGAACATGCATATAATTTGTCAAATGGTCAGGCAAAGAATAGCCTATACATCAGAGGTCACGAAACAGAAGTCTATGCCAACATGTCATGCATTTTATTTGAGATGACAGAACAGGACTTCTAAGTTTTCTTCCCAACCAACCCCACAAGTTTACTTTCAAGCATGTGTATAAAGAATGAAGCATATCAGTATCAACTCACCAAGAAGATGTAATATATTTAAACTTGTTATCCCTCCCTCAATTCCCTCAAATAACCACACAAATTAAGCTTCGGAGGAAAAGAATAAAAAGTAAGCTAGCACATGCACACATAAATCCAGATGGACGCATAAATCATGTGCACAATCAAGATTCCCAATGGAATAAACATATTAACTCCAACGATAAAAGCAAAGACTCTTGTGCTATATCTTTTCAATTACAAGCTATCTGTAATGCTGCCAGCACTGTTTAGAATTTGGTATTTCACAAAAGCCAAGTATCACCATTGGTCAATTAAAGAAACACTCAACTACCAGGAAAAAAAAACAAGCTTAAAATAATTAGTTAAGTACGTACCTTGGAAAAACATCAATATTGCTCTGCAAGCAGTTGACTCCAAAACTCCACCCTTTATCTTTTCTTTAAGATCATCACATTTCCAATAGAGCTTCCTTCCTCTGGGATCTTCACTTCCACTGAAAATCCTACACACAAAATCAAGTTCCCTCATCAGAGCCTCCCGATCCCAGGCTAGACCACAGTGTTGGAATACATCTTTAACCCATCCCAGCAGCTCAGATGTCCGATTGCAAGCCCGGCACCTGAAAAGCATCTCAGACGGACCTTCTCCGCTTTTAACAGAAGAGCCCATGCAAATTTGTCCATCACGAATGGCACAGTCTGTGTGAGTCCAATGAGAACACAAATCACAACCAATCCAACGGCAAGTATTCACTTCAAAATCAAACTTGTTACAGATTACACACATGCAAAGATAGCAAAAACCATTCCTGCTGGTGCATATTTCACAGGCACAATCATCAGCTGGAAGCTGGTTTTGACATGCTATATTTCTGCATCTCTTGTACACAAAGACCTCAATGAGAGAAGTTTGAGACAGACTAATATTTGGATGCAAAAATGCCTGAATTCCAGTATTTATCGCAACAAGGATTTCCAACTGCACCCGGTGGGCCCTTATCAATGTCTTAGCTGTTAAATCTGTTCTACTCTGTACAAGTCTTTGTAGAGTCAAAAACTCTTCCCTGTGCTGTGGACCACCATTTCCTTCAAGAATAACCCGAAGCCCACTTTTTAGCTCTTCCAGAAATTCTTCAGGTAGACGATACATCTTTTCAGCAACTACATCAACCTGTTCTCTTGCCACCTCCCGAAGAGATATCTTATCTGCACTTGAAACCCGACGAATCACAGATTGTTCAGGGCACTCAATCTCTGCCTTCCCATTTTCCATTTTCTTTGCCATGACAGCATCAGCAGTAGGCCAAGTTTCTCGTGAGCTGGCACTCTCAGTTGGGGACTCGTGAATATTGTCAGAGTTGGATCTGGGCTCCTGCCCATCAGGGGACAGCATGGAATCTGACGTCACAAGGGATAGCGAAGTTTGTAGTCCTCCAGATCGCGGTTGCTGACGTGGAGGCAGCATTTTTGATGAAGATTGATGGTGTGTGATTGACCCAGATGACGTACCCATCAACTAATCTCTCTTATACCGTGCATATCTCAAATGGAAGTTCTACTCATTATCAAACTTGTTACTAAATGCCATACAACAGATAAAGAAATGAATTTGCAGAAACAAAAAAATTGCCAATATTAAACAGTTTACTACAGAACAACAAACTAAAGTTAAATGAAGTTCTTTGCATGGTTGCTAATTTTAACAAAAGATTAGAGCTGCCAGTCATAATTTAATTATGCAGAGAGTGGCAACAATACATATTAATTCCATGCAGCAACAATCATCTCCCTGAATGATTACTTCACTGTAGCTCTACCATTGTGTTAGCTTCAGAGAAGATAAAACAATAACATTGTCAACCCCAAATTTCCCTCCAATTAATTAAAAATTTTCTTAAAATATTATCGTTACGGTTGTAAGACTAGGTTTATCTACAGAAATACATATGCGCATACATAATTTTTGTTCTTAGATATTAATAAAAACAAGGAGTTAAACTACCTCAAGCTAGAACGAAATTGAAAATAACGGGAAAAAAGTAACACAAATTGAAAGGCAATTATTAATTAATTAATGAACTACAATCATAAGAGCATCACCAGATCAGAAGGAAAAGCTAAACATTCTTCCAAAAACTCTGTGAAAACACAGAAGAACACAGATTGAACTTTATGGATCTCAATTTTTTCAACAATTCTAAATATCTGATAAAAAAATTATCTGATCAACTGAATCAAAGAGGACAGTAAAAGACAAGTCATTTTCCTTCAGTTTCCTCGTTTTCTCAAGAACCAAACAGTATTAAAAAAAAAGAAAAAGTAACCGAACATAGAGAAAAGGAGAAGTACTCTCACCAGAGAGAAAACTCCAGCTGAAACGACGGATGGGAAACGAGAGAAGTGAGAAGGAAGTATTAAAGAGCGGATCATTATGACCCTTTTGCCCTTCAAAGCTGTGAGAAAGAGAACCGTTTTACCCGAGAAAACCCTGGATAGAAAAGTCAGCATAAGAAAACAGCCATGTTTCATTTTTATTATTATTTTCAGACCGGCTCAACCGGTAGTATTTGGGAGAGTTTGACCTGTTTAGCACATTTCCATTCCGTAAGGCGTGATGACCTGCTTGACTTTGTCAGTCAAAACGGTATTAAAAAATAAAAAAGGCGACATTGGCAACGCCGCAACTGTTACTATTGCCATACTACGTTAAAAATACGATGTCGTGGAGAGGATTAAGAGCTGATTAACTCCTTTTGTAATTACTAATTACCCAATATCTCACCTTTACAAAAATAATAATTGCTTTACCTTTACTACATAAGCTTATTCCTCGTATGTAGAAATATTATGGGTATTATTTATCCTCCGTAAACTATGAAATGCATTAGAGTAAAGCTAGATTTGATGAGATTTTCCAAAGAAAAGATAATAAATGTTGGACCTACAAAGACATCCAATTCGGAGTTCATTACAGTAATTGAACTCAACTGCTCTTTACCGAATAATTTATGCATATTGGAGGAACGATCACATGGAAAATTGGGAAAATAAAAACATGTTATGCTCGCTCCTCATTTCTGACCGGTTTCAACTGGCTCAACCACCTCAGCTTCGTATGTTTGCTGAGTCCGTGATTGCGTCGCTGGATGCTGAACCTCGGCAGTTGGAAGTGACCATTTGCCTTGAAGAGCCATGCCCAACATCTCGTATATCTTGCGGCCAAGCTCTGCGGGATCCTCAGGCTGCACAAATAAGAGATTTATGTTAAAGAAAATCATATCCTAATTTCTTCAGAAGTGGGTTTATATATAGGTGGCAAGATCTTTCTCTGTGTGAATGGGGATAAAAGAAGTATACAGCTTGAGTACTCACAGTATATCCACCAGAAACTAGAGCGGCATCATATAATAAATCTAAAGTTCTCAAGGCATCATTGTCATCTGGTTTACTTCTGCAAGCAGCCTGCAAAAGTCAAGTGACAAACTTTTTAATGGAATCAAGCTAAGCATCTCCAAGAGTAAGGAAACAGGGAGGAACTATTTGTTTTTCTTTTCTTTTTCCTGGTTCAGCAACCTACATGCAAGTTCTGAATAATAGGGTGTTCAGGATTAATCTCAAACACCCTTCTTCCTCTCATGAACTCTAGGTTTGAAGTATCACCAACTGTTTGCGACTTCATTAACCTACAGGTAAATGAATTCGTATTAAGCACGTTTAAAGAGAAAAAAAAATGTCTTAATCATGTTACCTGGGTGGGTAACAAAAAGGCACTTCACCTCTCCATGTTAGCTGACCAACCAAACTTTGCAGATACCAGAACGCAGGGAGACGAGGTCAGACGATTGGAGATTTTAACACTGGCTACTTTGTCTCCCAATCGCTTCTTGATCCAATCGCAAGTTTTGCCAAACTCCTGCATCACCTTCTCTTTTTCCTCATTCTTGTCACCTGCAGAATTACATCATAAACATCACAAGACTGTCACTGGCCGACTAACAAAAATAAAATAATACAATTATCCTTCCTCATTCCACACGAGGATGTTCTAGTATAGCAACATGAAACATGGTTGACCAATTAAAGTTGTCAAATAACTAACACTTCCATATTATCCTAACAATCAGTCAATCACCTTCCTAACACACCAGAATCAAAATTTCCAAGATAGATAACATCCCAAAAAACTAACCTAAATCCAAGTCTTCCTTGCTAATATCAACAAAATTCTTCTCCTTGTATGATTTCAGGTTCTGGACAGCGATCTCATCAATGGGATCAACCAAATACAACACCTAATGCAGTAGACACCAGAAAAGCACCATTCAATACATAGCACAACCAAAAAATATATACTAAGATCAGAACTTAAGACAAAAGCATACTTCAAGATCCTTTTCCAGAAGTCTCTCAAGGAAAGGTGTGTTCCTAGCACTGGCCACACCGTCAGCAGCAATGTAATAGATATCTTTCTGTTCAGGTTTCATGTTCTCGACATATTCATCCAGGCTAATCAACTCATCCTCACTCTGTGATGAAAAAAATCGAAGCAAAGGTGCAAGACGCTTGTGATTTTCACGATCTTCTAAGCAGCCCAGTTTCAAATGTTTCCCAAAGTTCTCCCAGAATTTCTCGTAATCCTGCAAGAAAATGTAATAATGAGATTATACATCCTCCATTTAAATTGAAATATATATTTATTATATTAAAGATGGAGGGTCAGCCTAGCCCTAGAAGGAAAAATACTGTGCCAGGAAAGTAATATCAGAAACATACAGCTCTATTCTCACTCAAGGATATTCCCAGAATCATATCAAAGGCCTTTCGAACCAAGCGTTTCCTCATAATACGTACCTGCAAAGGACAGCATTAAAATAAAAGTTAGAAAGGCAGATAATAATAAATTCATCCCCTACTTTCTCAAAATCTATTGAGTCAAAAGGCTGGTAGTACATACGACACGACTTTCTTGAAGAATCTCACGGGATACATTGAGAGGAAGGTCATTTGAGTCCACCACACCTTTCACAAAGCTTAGATATCGAGGGAACTATTCAAACACAATGAAACAAGCAAAAGTAAGATTGTGTTTACAACTCATGCATTTGCCTCCTATAATAGGTATATTTAAAAGAAAATCTACTTACCAATTCTCCATCAAAATCATCTGAAATAAACACCCTTTTCACATAGAGCCTAATATTTTTTGTCTTGGGATTGACCAAGTCATCCTTCCCCATGGGAGCAATAGCTGGTACATAAAGAATGGACCTGAACTCTACCTCACCCTGCATAATCAACATTCATCAGTGGGGGAATCAATGCACGACAGAGCCATGATGCGTGAGCGGTGATTTTATATGATGACAGCATAATTATTTGAAGAGTGAAATTTACAGGAACTATAAGAAGACAGGTTTTATTTCCTTTCAGATTAAGATAGCTTTCAAGAATTATCCTCTTCTCGTATCAAAGGCACACAACAGTTTAATAGTTGCCAACAGTGTAAGGGCAGAAACTAAGGAATGAAAATTCTCTACAGGATTCTCATCATACATGTTTAATTATTGTTATTACCATTGCTGGGAAGTGTGATGATGCTAACAAATCTAAGATGCACAAAGCTTAATGAGACAGGTAAAGTTCAAATGAATCTTATCATCTTTGCAAAATCATTTTAAATACCTCTGTTGTAAAGTGTGATGATGCTAATGGATCCAAGTATTCATTAAAAGTTTTCTTGTAAAACTCGTTGTATTCTTCAGTAGTAACCTCCTTAGGGTTGCGAAGCTGCACAAATTAACAAATGTTAAAGATATTGTCAAATGGTGGCATTACAAATACTGTGCACAACCAAATATGACAATTTTAAAACTCACCCATATTGGCTGAGTCTCATTAGTGAGCTCCCAGTCCCAGTATTTCTCAACAACAGTCTTGGTTTTCTTTTTCTTCTGTTACAACAGAATCATGAACCAATTATGCCATCAAGGTTTAAATATCCATGCAGATTGACAAAAAAAAATTAAGTTAAAAGTAATAATATGCTTACTGCATTTGTTCCATCTTGATTATCCTTGTCAACAGCAGCTGGATCCTCATCAACCTCAACCTGTAAAAAGAAAAAGATGAAAGCGACATCAGCAACAGGCCAACAATCCCCCAGAGCAGAAACTTTAAAGAAAAATTTGTATCATACCTCTTTAGTGTACCCTTTTTCCTGCCAGGTGAATATTGGGAATGAAACAAACTGTGAATAGTTTTTCACAAGCCTCTGAATCTGTTCTGGGTGTGCAAAACCCTTGTCATCATGCTAAAAGTTAACAGAAAATAGAAAAAAGAAGCACAGTAAGCTTTAAAATTCAATTTTTTAAAACCAAGGGGAAAACAAGCCACTTCAGACACACAAACTCTTAAACTAACCTTAAGATATAACGTGAGGCGTGTTCCTCTTGGAAGGAGCTTATCGGGGTCTGTTTCCTTTCGAATTGTGTAGGAGCTAGCATTGGCCTCTCCTTCCCAAACATATTGTTTATCAGATTTTGGACTTTTTGTTGAGACAACAACCTTTTCATATCAAAAGGTACATAAGTAGTACAAGAACTTCTAAATCTACTAGCTAAAAATATGAACCTAAGATTTAAAGTTTTAGGTAAACAGCATACCCGATCAGCAACCAAGAATGCAGAGTAAAAACCAACACCAAATTGGCCAATTAAATTGCTGTCCCCACCAGCATCTTTGCTATCCTGTTAAATAATACTTCTCAGAACACATCTCTAACGACACAAGTACTTAACTGTAAGGGAATATATTCAGTTGAATTTCTAGACCTTCAATGCTTTCAAGAACTTTGCAGTTCCACTTTGGGCAATAGTTCCAAGACAGTCAACAAGTTCTTGCCGAGTCATACCGATGCCAGTATCACTGCAGCAAGCATGCGAAAGGTTGCCTTATTGGCACGAGGAGGAAATATCATAAATCAATAAAGTTTTTTATCCTCATTAAGCTTACGTTATAGTTATAATGCCATTATCTTTGTCAGTTTGGATGTGAATATCAAGATCAGCTGCATCCTTCAAAAGCTCAGGCTCCATAACACCAAGAAATCGCAGCTTGTCCAAGGCATCACTTGCATTGCTGCAGATCCCAATTCACAAGATTTATAAATCAGATGTTGAGTATAGCCTTCTTTTTTGGTTGATAAGAAACAATTTTTATTGAAGAGAAAACAGTTTTAAAAAAGTAGACAGGATGTCCACAAGAGACATCAGAAGCAAATAGTATCATCTAATTGTCAAAAACAAAGCAAGTTGACAATTTGTAATGGTCAATGCTAAATGATGTGAATATATTATTTAACATCACCAGTATGATAGCAGACGAGAAAAGGCACCACTATGTTAGCTTATGCAACACGTATGATAAGGATCAAAATGTTCAAAATTACAAAATATGGGGCACTGTATATAACGATTCAATATTGGCAAGAGAAAAGAAGACATAAAGGTTCAGGAAGAGAAAAAATAAATAAAATTAACATGTTGCACAGTTGTTAACCAGCCTCCACTACACAATCTTTCCAACACCACGACAACCCCCCCCCAAAACAACAAAAAACAAAGGAGTAGACTGTTATAGAAGAAGGCATTACCATGCATTGAAATACATAATTATAATCAAAATATACCTAATAAGCTCACGTAGGAAGACCTCCTTATTGCTGTACAAGCTGTTGACAATAAGGTCCATGAGACGGCTAACCTGGCAACAGGTAAGATACAATAGTAAAACCGCAATATCTGTCACCCATTTCAACAATAACCATATAACCAGAAAGTTCAAATACCATACCTCTGCTTGATACTCGTATTTCTCAGCTGGGGGTGGAGGTGGGGCAGATGCATTAGATGCCGCTGTAGTTGACTCATATCGTTTGCCCAAAAAGGAACCATTTTTATTCAAGTTCAATTCAGTATATGACTGGAAAGTATTGCACCTCCCAGACGGTAGCACTGATAACCACCTTGGCTTGGTATCATTCTCCACCGTCTGCAAGATGCTCAATGTAAAATATCCATTACATGGCATACCAAGATAAGAGGACAGGCAATGTGGGAAGATAACTCATAAACCATTATGCGAAATACAAACTTATTTCAAAACTGTGTTCCCAAAATATATGCCTTCAAATAAAAATGTAACACCATTAGCCATTGTCTAACACAAAAACCTAGGCTTCAAATTAACTTGCCCAAAAATTGGCCCTCAAGTTAAAAATGCTTGTTCAAGGCACTGCAAACCAACAAGTAGCACAAAGAAACAGAGCCAGGCTTTTAAAAACGTATTCATCAAGTGAATAATTGGAAGGAAGTAGCTCTATTAATAAAAATCAAGAGTCACTAGTAATGCTTTGGTAGTGATTTTTAACATAAAAAAAGACCCAAAAACCTTTTTAACATATTTCCCAGCGCCCGAATGCAATAGACAACCGCTTTTTATGAATAAATTAAAAAATCACGCGGAGGTGATTTTGAAAGAAACAATGCTTCAAAGATGCTTTTCTGAAGCACTTGATAAATGCTTTTTCAAAAAGAACTTTCCACAAAAACAGTCTACATGCACTCTCTACTAAAACTAGAAGTATCTTCACGAATACATATATATATATATATATACGTATAGAAATTCAAGTGCATCAAGTAAAGTTTGAATTGAGATAATACCCAATCACCGGAGAGAGTGGCGCAGAAAATGGGTGCCGTGATCGCATTTCTCTGGCAACGCGCGCCACCGTGGCGCAGGAGAGCGGAAGCCGAACGCCTCGAGATTCGGTGCATGATCGACAAGCTTCGAAGAGCAACTATGCGAGCCTGCGAGCAAGTTCAGCGGACGAATTATTCAAAAAACAGAGTTGAATTCTCATGAGGGTTTTTGATAGGGGTTTTGAGAAGATTCCGGAGATGGCGCGTAATCTTGGAAATAAAAGGTCAGATGTTGGGGTATTTTTGTCTTTTCATAAGGCACGTAATAGAGCTAACCTGTACTTGGTTGTTCTACGTGGACGAATCCTTGCCCTTGGATATCCAGTAGATTATCTCATAAGATTGGATGGATCAGAGCAGGGGCATCAACTGCATTGGTATAACGTGGGCAATAGTATAATGTTACATCACCGTAAAGATTTTATGGTAAAAGGCAACCGGAGCAAGAAGCCAAGCAAATGCTAACAATGGAGACCACCAGCAGCATCTGGGAACCGAACAACAACCCATCAGGGATACAACACAACACAAACTTATAAATCAGAAAACCGACTCACCCGGCAAGGAACCTAAACTACAAACAGGTCAGAACAATTTTATAGAAGCAACATTCTTTGGAACATATCATATGCTCCTTTGCGTCATTTTATTCCTTGTACATAAGCGGCAGCCGGACTCCGGAAAATTCTGAACCCTTGTATCAAACAGAACACAACAGAATATCTCATTCACAAGTTTTTTGTTGTTTCGTAACTGCGAATCGTTTGTCGTGATAAGTATTATGAGTGTAACTTGATCGTGTGATCGAAGGCATAGATGTTGAGGAAGAGTTTTTACAGTAACTGGAAATGATTCTCTGATTGCCATGAACGTGTAATTACAGAACGTGAAGACTATTATTAATACATAAACATTAGTTATATTACTCATTCATTCTCACAGCCGAAAAGAGGCGGCGAAGAAGAAGATGACAGAGAGAATCTAAGACGAAGATACGCGAGTTTTTTCTACAGATGAAGGGAGGTATCAACGTCGGAATTATCAAAACTTATTGAAGTGCTTGGTCTGGCAGAACCATTAGGCCATATGCTTGTCGACCTGGGGGGTGTCGTGGCTCGAAAATCAGTATGTCTGCCCGGAGAGTTAAGTTCTAAGGAGAGTGAATAATCCTGAGGAGGTGGTCTCTGAGGCAGAATCATCTCTGGCTGGAGGGTAGATTTGTTAGACTCCCTAGCCCTGGTCGTAGTTCTCCGATCAGAGTCGGTAAACAGGTTTAACATCTCTTTCTCTTCTCTCATTTCCCTCACTCTTTCAAGTTGTCTGAATCTTTCTTGCAGAAGAGCAATAGAGGAGCTAACCATGGTGGAATCACCACTCTGCCTACCCATTGAAGAATGTTTGATAGGTTTGAGCTATTCTTGGGTTTCTGAAGGGATACATATGAGCGTATATATAGTAAGTAGTTGTGTGCTGTTCACTATTGTAATTTATGCATCTCTTTCTGTTTTCCTTATTGGTTCTGGATGATGTTATATATTATGAGAATCGGCTGCTTTGCATGATTTTCCAAGAAGAAGAGTTTGAAAGCTAGTCTAGAGAGGGTTGCGTTGGTGGATGTGTAGGCAAAAACACTTTTTCCAAGGAGGAAAAGTGTGGAAGCAAAACTCCAAATGATGATGGAGTCTAGCATTTGGAAGTGGGCTTTGCAGAGAATAAATGGTTACGTTAATGCAATGTCGGCTTCGAAGAATATGGTACAGTTTCTATGGTGTGTTTGGAGGGGATATTGTTTATTTTTTCCTGTTTTCAACTCAATTGTTTCTTTTCTTTTGCCTTGTGTGAACTATTTGGTATGTGGGTATGAGGAAATTGACAAGAACCAGCAGGAATATTTTGGAGTTCTACGTTTCTGAATAGATTTTCTTATGAAAGAAAGAGCAATGAAACCCACCAAAATGACCTCTTTCTCTCTGCATCAACGTGCCAAACAATCTGATCCATCAACTTCTACCACTAAAATTTCTATAATTGCAGAATCAAAATGGTCTAACATCACCATCTCAATTTCACATGGTGATCTTATTCTAATGATTATGTATAATAAGGCATCAAATAGTACTTCCCGGACACGTTTTGTAATAATAAAAAGAAACAGTGTGTTAGTTGTGATTGTTTGGTTATCAGATCAGCAAACAAGAGTGAAGTCACTACTCTCATTTTTATTTTCTTGTGCCGCAAATAATGATAAGCATACACCTGGTAATAATATTTTCCAAAATTCGCTTCTAATGAATAATAAAACCAGAAAAACTCTGGGAAAACTCTTGCCATGCTTAGCTAACTTGTGCCTTTGCATGTGTACTGACTTGACCTTCAACAGCATACAAGGAACACCATTACCAATTCCTCTATTTTGTTCCATCAGACTATTTATAGCATCTTCAAGAGAGAACCTTGTACATATGACAAGAATATTGTCACTTTAACATCTTCTCATCGCAGGGAAAACATCGGTTCAATGTGGTATATAATTGAACATTCATTCTGCTTAGACTCATAACTCCAATTTATAGTCACACCTCCTGTAGTGCAAAGAAATTTAATAATGCCACACAACTGCTACATCAATATTTATGTTGTATTACAAACTTTACATTTCTTCAGCCTTTGGCAAAGGTATGTTGCTTTGTGCTTTTAAACAGAATTGTATCTCTCGGTAATTTACAAGTAAATTCTAGCAGCCATTAGAAGAACATCTTCCTTAAGGTTGTTCTAGCAAGCAATCTAAGAGCCATAGCTTGGATTTGGCTGCCGGCTATTCGACCGAAAAATTAAATCATAAGAAGGCAGCTTCTCATTATTCATTCACAAAAAAGTTACATAAGCAAGCTTCAGTACCTAATCTGGTATTCAACTATCAATGATTCAGTAAAATTTCTGTATATTTTATTAAATATGGTTTGGTGTTTAAAATAGAAAAAGGAAAGAAGATAAAGAATGACCTGTCATGAAGTATACAAGTGCAATATGATCATTTTGCTGTCATATTTTGTGTAGATTAAAGATTGGTGATAAGAACAGCTAAGAGCTATTCCATGGCAACATTGAAACTGTGCTGCCAAAACCTGAGAAAAAGAAAGAACCAAGCATGTCAAATTCCCATGTTTTTATATAATTACAACTATGCTCTAGCCTAATTTTTTTAGCATTAAAATTTGCGTGTATCTGATTAGTAAATAGCTACAGAATGATGAAAAGTAGCATTTATGACTATATAGTTGTTGTAGCAATGGGTCTTAGCATAGGCAATTAACACAAGACCAGATGATTATTCCAAAACTTTATTTGAACTCTAAAGAATTATATAGTTAATCGGTCAAATAACTAGCACTTCATACAAGCTAATCAAAAGATCATTGAAAGAGGTTTGATCCATGCCAAAAAGAAAAAATAAAAAGAAAAAGAAAAAAAACAACAAACAATTTATGAATAACACATGTTTTCACAATAAATGTTCAGCTATGTACAATTATATGCCCATATAAACCCAACAACCAATTATTTTAATATTTTTTCTTCTACCTGAAAATCATTGACTTCAAGTAGCATGTTAAATGCTTCTCCATCACATCATTTTATGCAACACCAATATCAGACTTGGGAAAGACAAGGATAACTTTTTCTGCTGCAATAGGAGTAAAAATAGCCATAAAAAATTAAGCAGACAAGAATACAAATACAGAACTGAAGCAGTCTAATAATAAGTAAAAGAAGTTAATAGCATCACCAGCTTACCATTTATAGGATAATGGAGCCACAAAGTAACAACAGCTGCACAATTTATATACACCTTGCTCCGCAGAAAATTTGACATCTTGGTCATAATATTGGCAGGTTGTACATCACAGATACCCCCTTCATCTTTAGGAGACAACACATTTTTGTGTTCAGTTATTAGTGAAGGGAAACTCTCCTTAACCCGCTTGGAAAGAAATCAGTGTCAATTGATTTGTCTACTTTTGACAGTTCACGGGCCAAGATTACATATGTCTGTAAATTGATACTGCAATTTCTAGATTCCATTACGTGCAGAAACTTCAGGCAAAGATCTGGTAACCCTTCTTTCATTAGCCCATCAACTAAAACTGTCCACACAATCTCATCAGTGTTCCATTGTTTATCAAGCACACTCTCAAACAAATTCTGAGCTTCTTCTGTGCGACATGTGCTGCAGAGAGCAGTGATAAGTACTGCATAAATTGACAAGTGAGGCTCTATACCACTGATTTCCATCAAGCTAAATGTTTTAAGAGCAGGGTCTACTTCTAAATTTCTACAATGAGCAACCAAAAGAGAGTAGTAGATCTCTTTGCCAGGACAGAAGCCTTTTTCTTTCATTATTTCCACCAACTGATCTGCCTCGTAAGATTTACCTTCCCTACATAGGCCACCAACCAAGGTATTGTATGTATCAACGGTAGGTTCACATCCATGTTCTGACATTCTAGACAAAAGATTACAAATGAACTCAAGACTACAAACTTTTGCATATGTGCTGCAATCATAAACAGCATCATTTTGGGCCACAACCTTTTCAGTGAGCAATTGGGATTCCTTTTGCAACCCCTTTGACAACACATCATATGTTCTGTGGTTGGGTTTGCACCCCATGCCAAACATCCGCCGAAGAAGCAAGAATGCTTGATCCAGCCTACCAAGCATAACAAAACCATCCATTAATGAGGTAAATGTAACCTGATCAGGGGCCAATCCTTTACTCTCCATTTCTTCAAGTAATTTCTCTGCATCATCAGCCTTGCCCTCTTGACATAAGCCAAATATAAGTGAACTATAGGTGTATAGATTAGGAAAGCAATTGCTCTTTGTCATTTCATGGAAAATCTTAAATGCAAGATCTGTTCCACCATTTCTACACAGTCCATCAATCAAAGACGTGTAAGTAATGACATTCAGTAGCAAACCTTGCTCTGCCATCTTATTGCATAATTTCTCTGCTTCAGAAAGCCTATTATCTTTGGACAAACCATTAATGATGGCATTGTAAGTTTCTATTTTGGGACAGCAATTGTTCTTCTCCATCTTCTCAAAAAGTGACAAGGCATCATCAATCTTCCCCTCCTTACAGTAACCATCAATCATAGCAGTATAAATTACCTTATTTGGACTTAAACCCCGTTCCACCATTTTACAGAAGAGTCTCAATGCTGAATCTAGCTGACCACCCTTGCAAAACCCTGAAATCAGTTCAGAATAAGACCACTCATCTGGTCCACATCCACTGTACTCCATCATATCAAATAATCTCATAGCATTGTTTACATACCCATTTTTAAGGTATCCACCAATGAGAGTATTGTATGTAACTACAGTTGGAAATGGACCAGCTTTAGTCATTTTATCAAAAAGGACCATAGCCTTTTGCATGTCACCCAATGAGCACAGTCCCTTTATAATTCCATTATACGTTTTTGTATTCGGCTTACCATGTCCCTCCATCCAATAAAACATCTTCAAAGCATTGCCAAATCTTTGAGCTGCACACAATGCATTTATCAAAGCATTGTATGTAATTGTATTAGGGATCAAACCATCCTTCACCATTTTGTGGTAACACCCAACTGCTACTTCAAATTTCCCCAGTTTAGACAATCCAGTAATCAATGCAGTGTATGTTAGCACATTTGGATTACAACCCCTTGTTTTCATACTTCCCAGAAGCTCAATTGCCTCATTCACACGCCCAACCTCACACAATGAAGTAATTGGAACAGTGTAAGTATACACGGTTGGTTCAATCCCTTTCTCAATCATTTCTTCAATCATGTCAAGCCCCTCGTCAATTCTCCCCTCGTTGCACAACCCATTAATCAAATTCGAATATGTACCAGCAATAGGATCACAACCTTCCTTCACCATTCTATCAAAAACCCCGAATGCTTTGTACAAATTATGGTTCCTACAATGCCCTAAAATCAACGAAGTGTAGGTAAATGTGTCTGGGTACATATCATACTGATATATCTTACTAAAAATCAACTCAGCCTCCTTGACCTTCCGTTTATTACACAACATATTAATCATTGTATTAAATGTCAATAAACTAGGCCTAATCCCACAATTCAACATCTGGGTATACACATTGTGAGCTAAACCAACCATATCAAACTTGCCCAATTGAATCAAAAGAGTATTAAAACTATACAAAGTAAACCGAAAACCAGCATTCCCATTTAATTCATTTAAAAATTCAATTACCCTCTTAAGCTCCTCTTCATTTCTACAAGCTTTTATAACGAGTATCCTCACATGATCAGCAGGAGCAAAGTTTCGGTCACGAACAAGCCTATTCAACATGGAATGAAAACAGCTCATATCGTGTTTGTAAAAAGGTCTCTTAGAAACCCAATAAAAGAACTGCAAAACTGCGTCCGTGTTCTTGTGGGTGTCGATGATTTTCGACACATGGTGAGCTCTAAGCTTACGGGACAATTGATTCAGTTCTGGGTTCTTCTGCCATTGAAGACTAGATAAAATCTCGCAGATTCTAGCAACCAAGTAGGGGAATTGATCTTTGGTTAACAAATGATTGGGTTTCGAAGAGAAGAGGAGAAAATGAATAGGAATCGACAAAAACTTGAGCTTTCTGAAGCGAAATAGAGGTGGGTTTCTGAAGAGGGACTTTAACATTGCTTATAATATTGGGGGCTCATGTGTGGTTGCGGCTACGGCAGATGCAGCTTTCGTGCGACGAAGGAACGTAAACAACGAGAATCTATGCGTTGTAAGAGATCTGAAGATTGGGGAACTCGATGAGCTAGTGAACGGGGTCATTG
The DNA here is from genome assembly GCA_019650275.1 of Xylocarpus granatum. NCBI lineage: Eukaryota > Viridiplantae > Streptophyta > Magnoliopsida > Sapindales > Meliaceae > Xylocarpus > Xylocarpus granatum. The sequence goes on from BNST01000188.1 coordinate 133,927, forward strand.
ATGAACCATAGCTATGTAGAAGAAGAACAGGAGGTAGGAGGGAAAAAGGAACTGCCTTATTCGTTAACAGCACCGTTAATTTATGACTACTGGCCTTCTACTAGCTCCCGTGTCGTTCTAGGGTTACTCTTAATTATATTCATGTCTAAATCGTCAAGTAACTCCTAAATTTCCCATGGTAATTGTTATGCTTGTTTAAGAATTATTTAAAAGCAAATAATATTTTTATTAATAAAAAGAAAAATACATAATAAAATGATTTCATTAAAACCTTTGAAACCAGCACCTTGTTATGATTGAAGTCTTTTGTTATCAGTAGCTATACTAGTTTTTGTGACGATTAATTGTGAATTAAATAAGAATGATATGGATTAAACACGCCAACCCTCTTCCATGGCACTTTGAATGAATTCTGAATGGTTGACAATTCGCAAGCTTATTGGATCAGTTGGGCCTTTGAGAGAGAGGAGATGCTCCATATCTCTTCCTTCAACAATAGTCTAGCCCAGCACATTTCTAAATACCTGCAATCGATCGTAGGCTTAGGAATGCACGGATGGCTGAACAAGCTCCTGACTAGTTTAATAAAATGTGTGGCATAGGAATGAGGCATCATGCTATAAACCTTTATTGGGTTTTCAATGCTTGTAGTCATGCCGGTTCGGTAAGTTAACGATGGTCGCCGGTATTTCGATGCCGATCAATAACTACGGCGTCGAACCTACAGTTGAGCACTATGGTTGTTTGGGGGGCATTTTATGCCCAACTGGATATCTGGAAGAGACAAAGTGCGTCATCGAGAATATGTCCACGAGACCAAACAGAGTAATTCGGACGAGTTTACTTGGTGCCGCCAGGAGCCATGCAAACAAGGATAATAGTGAATATGCTGCTGCTCATCTTTTCAATGAAGTGGCTCCAGAGACCACTGGATTCTATGCTGTCCTTTCTAATATATACGCTGCAGCTGGTCAGTGGGACTAAGTTTCAAACGTAAGAGAAACGATGAAGAAGGGAGGATTTAGAAAGGACCCGGGATGCAGTCCATAGAAGATGAGAAAAGAAGAATCACAGCGAGAGATTGGCTATGGCTTCTGAAGAACCTTCTTTTTGTTTAAGGATTGCCATTTTGTAACAAAACTCTTGTCCGGTATTTATGATTATTGTAAGAGATAACAGTCGTTTCCATCATTTCAAACATGAATCTTGCTCTCTTGCAAGAATTTTTGGTGATTTCTTGGCGTTTTGCCAGGCATCAATGTTCTTGCAACCATCTAAAGTATATACCTCGCTGCATAATCTCTCTGTTTCTACGCCTCAGTGGCAAAGAAAGATTTCATACTCAATTTTATCGGCGGTACAGAAATTGGAGAGTGAACTGACTCAGCTGGACATTCAAACTTTTAAGCCATTCTGATTGAAAGCACATAACATAAAATAGTGCCAAGACTAGCAATATTACATCAGTACTGATGAGTCTATGATAAGAGTTTTCAACAAAAGCACACAGATTTTTGTGTATACATCTTCTAGTTTGAGTTTCTTCACTTTCCGGGGACAAAGTTAGTGGCATAAGCCCATGCATTGTTGGCCACCGGATCAGCAACGTGGTCGAAGAGGTTCTCAATGGGACCCTTTCCGGTGACAATAGCCTGAACAAAGAATCCAAACATGGAGAACATAGCCAGACGGCCATTCTTGATCTCCTTAACCTTCAACTCAGCGAATTGGTCAGGATCATCAGCCAATCCAAGTGGGTCAAAAGCACCCCCGGGGTAGAGTGGGTCAAGTCCTTCACCGAGAGGTCCTCCACCAACTCTGTATCCTTCAACAAACCCCATGAGCACAACCTGGCAAGCCCAGATTGCCAAAATGCTCTGAGCATGAATGAGGTTAGGGTTTCCCAGATAGTCAAGACCACCTTCGGAGAAGATTTGTGCACCAGCCTTGAACCAAACAGCCTCACCGAACTTCACACCATTCTTGGAAAGGATTTCAGGGAAGACACAGCCAAGAGCGCCAAGCATCGCCCATCTGCAGTGAATCACCTCAAGCTCACGGTTCTTGGCGAATGTCTCGGGATCTGCGGATAAACCAGCGGTGTCCCAGCCATAGTCACCGGGGAATTCACCAGTCAGGTATGATGGTGTTTGCTCAGAGAATGGTCCCAAGTACTTTGGACGATCTGGACCGTACCTGTCAGTCAAATTACATGTTTTGATGATCAGATACTGAATACTTACGGGAAGAAAAAACAATACTAGCAAGTTTAGCCATCATTAAATGTAAAATGTAATTACCAGATGCTCTGTGGAGCAGATTTGACAGTCCTCCTCATGGTGAATCGGCCGCCTCCAACATATCCGACTCGGCGGACAAGCTCATTGGACTGCTTCAAGGCGGTCTGGCCGGCAAATGCTGATTGTTGGATAGCAGAGGTTGCCATTTTTTTATTTTTTATTTTTGTTCTATGGGAAGTTTCTTTCTTTCTTTTTCTCTGTTGTTTTTGGGCACTGGTATCGCTTAGTGTGAGATGGGTTATTTATTGGAAATGAGAAAGACGTTGTGGATTAGGAAATCTACACGTCAGCGACATCGTATTGGTTGTTGTACTGGATGAAGATTTCCATGTAGATTTTTTTCTGATCATAGAGACGTTATTTTTATGGCACGTGGACATTGAAAGATCTTGTGGGTGCCACGTCTTAAACAGAGAACACAAAGCCACTATGATATTCTGTAAATTGAGCTGGCAGTCTTACTCCCCCAATTCCATCCATCGAAAAGTCCGGAGTGCTGTTAAATGCATCGCAGACAGTACCTAAATTTATGAGTATCCTTATATCATGGATTTGAACTATTAAAAGTTTTTAAAGTATGTTAATAATTTCCAAAAGAACCCATTAATCCTCTGTTATTTTCACTAATATTTGCTTAATCACATCCATATTTTGCCAATTTCAGGGAATTCTTACGCATATTCTTAATATATGTTCTGATTTTATTAAAAGGGGCGTATTGCATTGGGGGTATTCAAGATTTTTGAATAAGTAAGATAATCCTAATTCAACATAGAACGAAGAAGCATCATCATTCATGATTGAAATAGGAAAATGGCTACAGTTTATTAGCTTGGGACACTAGGCTTCTTCACTGCATCATCAATGAATATGAATTGTAACTATTGATGATGTCGGTTTAATCATCTACAAGACTCCCGTTGACACTTCCAATAGCCTGGCGAAAAGTGAAGGAGGTATCTGGGTTGCAGTAGTGTGATAAAGAGAAGAAAACGAGCATCGTAAATGGAAAACCCAGAAGTCGAATCTGTGCCCATCGCTGCCTCCTTGAGAACCCACATGCAGGCCTTAAACCATCAGACCAAGTTGACCAATTTAAGAGGGAATCTAAAATGAAGTCCACGGCACAATGAATACTCCATGGAAGTGCAGATAAAACGAAGCAGACGCCCCATTGCATCCCATTCAGCCGCTGATAATGGGCAAGGCTTTTTGCGAACTCAACAATGAGCACCTGCATGACTATAACAATCACCAAAGCCACCAAAAATATGTAATCTCTCCGGACAACTGACAATACCTCGCTCTTCACCACGTTCACAGTATTCAACTGATTGAAAACCTGGCATAGAGTGAAACTACTGAAGATCACGGCTTTCCGAATGTCTTTGCTCATGCTGGGTATAACTTGTCCCCTAAACTGAAAGATCAGCAGAACAAAAGCCTGGGAAAGAACTTGAATTGCTATGTGTTTCCACATGAGTTTGTTCAGGAGTGATTTGGCCCTCTCGGCTTGCAGACTGTTGAATTTTTCCTGGTCTTTGAACTCCATTCTCATCATTAGGCCACCTAAAATACACACAATCCAGTTTACCCAAATGAATTGAACCGTTGTTATTGGGGATTCTTCCAGAAACATTGTGGTGACCAAGGCTATCAGTAAGCCAGAAATGCAAACGGTCAGCTGAAGTTGAGCGAACTTCTGAATATTTTTGTAAGCACACCTACCAAACTTCACAATTAGAGGTAATGAAGCTATAGCTGAAATTACAATGTCAGAGCTCGTACTGGCTGTGTCGGTGCACCTATCTTCCAAAGTAATCCCTACATCGGCTTCTTTTAAAGCTGGAGCATCTCCGCTCAATGAACCTCCAAAGAATGCAACAACATGACCACTTTTTTGCGCACTCTGTACAACAAGAAGCTTGTCCTCAGCAATGCAACTGCCCATCAATGTCGTCCTATCCACTTTTTCCATCCTTTGACTGGGACTAAGATCACGGAATTCTTTACCTTCAAGTGCTACAATATTAGAATCAGGGCTAAATAATCCAAGTTCACATGCTATGGCCCTGCCTGCTGAGAGTTCATCCTCTGAAACCAAGATAATTCTTACACCAGCATTTCTAAGAGCTGTGACTGTCGCTTTAATCTCATCCTGGCAACGGTATCTCAAACCCGCCAATGCCAACAGGTGTAACCCATCTTCTTTGATTTCTTGAACCTCTGTTTCACTACAACAAAATGCTATGGGTCTGAGTCCACTGTCCTCCATATTCTCAATGAATTCCTGAAATTTTATTTTTTCATCTTTGATTTCACGGCTTACCCCGTCACAATCATAGTAGTGTGAACACATGTCCAGTATTCTTTGTGCTGCTCCGCTCCAGTGCACATGCAGAACTTTTCCTTCATCGACTTTCTTATTCTTCACCAAAATCCCAGAAACTTTCCTGCTAGAGCTCAATTTTCTATCCTTGATGGAAAGATTTCTATCCATAAACCCCATATTCGAACTCCTTGAATTTGCCCAGGAAACAAGCCAATCCTCTGTCAGGCTAACAGAAATCTCAGGCACAACAATTGACGCACTAATTCCTCGCGCTAGAGCCTGAAGAACAGCTTGATCAATTTCACAGTTCGCACCATTATGCAGGTCCTTTTTGCCAATCCAAAATTTGTTAACCTCTGCTTGGTTACACACTAGCCCACCAGTTGCATCGATGCAGACGAGTGTAACGATACCCATCGTAGCGCAGGCTGATAAATTCTGTGGTCTTGCCCGATTTATCACCGCTTTTTCATTCCAATAAGAGAGCGAAATTGTAATCACAAACGGCATGCCATGCTGTATTGCTATCACAACCACAGTAAGAGCACTCACCAGAATGTTAATCTTTCCTCCAGGTTTTAACAAAATTCTTTCAAGAATCCTCAACAGCATGCCAACCGAAACATTTCCCTTCATTTCAGGCAGTCCATTATGATCCCCACTGTGTTTCTTGCATATGAAGCGTATAAATGCCACCAGAGCAATTAGGGCAGAGACAACAAGAGAAAGTTTTTCTATGTAAGAGTTTGGCTTTTCGGTCTGAGCTTCTAGCAGCGTCTTCCCATCGGGATCCTGGATCACCAAGCTCAGCATAAAACCTAATGCTGTATTGGTACCCACTGATGTCACAAGCATGCTGCCATGCCCATCCTTTACCTTTGAACCAGAAAACAAGAACGGGTTTCGATCACGATCAATTTTGCAGTTAGGCAGATCATCCACAACCAAGCCATGACTGTTCACAACCAAGCCATCAGCGGGAACTCGATCTCCCTTTGTCAAAAGTACTATATCGCCCTCGACAAGATCAGATATGGTGATGGATTTTGCTTGTCCGTTTCTTACAACACTCACTTCTAATTTGTCTTTCTCCTTCGACAGCTTCTTCTCCATCTTTCTTGCTCGGTAAAAATTGGTGACTGCTGGGAAAACGAGAAGCATAAAAACGGCAGCAAGTATGGCAACCCCCTCATGCCACCCGTCTTTCGCTCCCTGCTCCATGACCCCAGTGACAGCGGACAAGGCAGCTGCGATTAGTAAGAGAAAAATGTTGATGTTGTTTCCAGCTTTCAGTAGGAAGTAGAAAAACCCTTTCCCCCGAATCGCTTTGTCACATTTCGGTGGCCCTTGAACGCCTTCAATTCCTTTCTCCAAATCAGAACCGAAGGTTGCTGCAACTTTTCCAATACCACCAAATTCCTTCAGCAAATTCAGGTCTCTCTTTTTCACAATATGGGCAGCTGTGTGGCGAAGTGTCTGCTCTTCCCTCTTTTCTTGTTCGTCCTCGTTATCAGATGGAATCTCGATGACAGTTGGGGATTGAGTGGACAAGTTTTTACCAAGTTTGTGCTCAACTGGCGACGACGGCACAGGATCATAGCACGGAGCCGAAGTTCCTTGATCCTCGAAAGATTCTCTGGAAAAACTGTTGTAGGCTCTTTGGACAATGTTGATGAAGCCATTTTCATGCACAGTGCTGTCGTTGTTCGAGGATTCCTGCTGCTGAGAATTTGAGTTTGAGCCGTGGTCTTGAGTTAAAAGTGATGATGGAGATGTTGGTGGAAGAAGATCCTTCTTGAGAGAAATGAAAACCCCAACAGTTATGCTCCAGGTTATGCCCCGACGCCAGAGCCGGGCATATCTTTCAGAGGAATGGCTGGCTGTGGGTGTGATGATAATCAAACCAGTACCTAGAGAATCGCCATCACTGTGTCTGTCAAAACTTGGGCTGTTCTTATTTGCAGGAAACATGCTTTTGAATAAGTTTCCAATCGAGAAAGGATTTAAAAAACAAGTAGGACAGAAGCAGAAACCACTACCAAACACTTCCGATAATTCAAAGTAGGGGTTGAGAGGGAGCACTTCCATATTTATATGCCGTTGTCAAGGAAATAGAATTAACAGAAATTACATCGTAAACTTCCATCGGCCAACCTCCTCGTATTACCGCGTGAGGTGATGAGGTGGAGCAGAGTCCACTTAGTCAATTCTTATTTTAAGACTAACAAATTTTTAAAAGTAACCGGGACTTATTATTATAATTTTTGAGGCTTACAATATAGTTTAAACCTTGTATTATTATCATCGTTATTATGACTAGTTACAAGTAAAACTAAGCACCAAAAGTGACATAAAAAAATAATAATAAATTTTATTTATTTATTTTTTTTTAAAAAAAAATTGTAATAATTTTATTTTATAATAAAAAAATATTTTTATTTTTTAATTAATTAATTTGAAATTAAAAAAGAAATATACAATTTCGTAACATTTACCACGAATATCAAGATAATGACATCTGCGGCGCGACTCCCTCTAACCTACAGATTCATTTGAACCTGGTCATATCTATTTAGGGTGGTTTGATTTCGTGCCATGTCCTTGTCTGCTGTCTTTGTAAACTGTAGCCCCAGTTGCCACGTAATTACGCCTAGCTTCACAGTCCCAGTCCTCGGAAGTCAATAAAGCTTTCTTGCCCTAGTGGAGGACTTCGTGGAAACCACAGCAAGTATGAATGAACGATTCTGAAGAAATCTGATTCAGATTCGCTACCCCGTTGTTATAACTTCATCACATATTGAAGGGTGCAATTGGTCAATCCAGCAGGGTAGAAAATATTTACATGTAATTGTAAAGTCTATCAAAGACAAAACCGACCGATCATTCATAGATTTACACCTAAAAGAGTAAACCCGGAAGATTCATCAGTGTGTACCATCGGGTTCGATGTTATTCCATGGGTGAAGGACCGTCCCGAGCTTTGACAACATCATCCTGTACACTACCTAGAATGACAGCGGTCAGCATTAGCTTGCCGGCGTATGGAAAATCTTTATGCTGCATCAGTATTGCTTCTACAGAAGAACTTAAATCCTTCAAAACCTGATCCTCTACGTTTCCTTCTTCCAGTGGCAAAACTTGATCGAATCCGTCATCAATAGTTTCTGCCTTGGGTCCGTAACACCTACTTGATGCCTGGAATAGCAATGTGTCTCTGAGTTGTTGCAATGTTTCCTCTTCGCTCCAACCTTCGGCTACAGATGCTTGGTCGAGTTGTCCCCAATGGTCCTGGTTGGCAGCATTTTTCCAGCACTCCTCCAAAAGATTTCTATGGCTCTTTCGAAATGATGAACTAGTCCATGCAAATACATCAAAAGCATGCAACGCAAGCTCCGGGTTCTCACTTTTAAGGCACAGTTTTATTAGTTCTTCTGGCCGGAGAAGTGGTTCTTCAACACATTGCTTCACTTCATCAACGAGTAGAACTTTAAAGATTTCTTCCTGCAAGAGACAATGAAAGAAGTTGGGACAGAAAGTAGAATCACTAGCTGATAAAATAAGAGGCAAAAACTTTGAATGGATGGAATCCCAAATGGCAAGGGGAAGGAAAAACTAGCTGATAATTCTAATTGGATTGGACTTTTATGTTTTTAACTATTGGTTGTCAGGCCAAAAACTTCAGACAGATTAGTAATTTGGACAATAAATGGTCAAAATAATCAAAACACACCTGCAATTTTAAAATTCTCAAATCAGCTTCAATACGGTTTACTTCTGCTCCAGAATCAGCATCCTTACCTGCTGGTATTAAAACGAAGGATTTGTGAGAGAGACAAAATTGGTAACACTATCAATGCAGGCACTAAAAGAGAAGAAAATTATCTTAAAAGAAAAAGCAACAAATAGAAAATGAAGAACAATGACATTAATGTCTAATAGACCTACATCATACTAAATAGATTATAAAAATAAAAATTGTTTTATCGTTCAGGTACAGCAACATTCTCAACTGACATAATAAAAATACTTTGTAATATTGATTGTCCAAAAAAAGTTTCTTTATGGTTATTCACAAATCACAACACAATTAAACTATGAAAACCTGGCTCTCAACTTAATTTTAGGGTTTTGTCCAAAATAGTTTATACAGCTACCATAAAGGTAGTTATCGGCAGTTTATTGGTCAAACAAAAATCAGCTTAGAGATTAGTAAATCTTCACGTAGTCACTTAGGGTAGTGTCATTGATGTCAGCACCTATTTGGGTAACTTACTCAGAAGATCCAGTCTTCCTCCCTACTCAACTTGCTTTGCCTTGCATTGTAAGCAAAGGATATTTGCTGCTATTTGTATGAGTAAGCAAATGGTCTCAGTTTCAAGAACTTGGAAACTCAGTCAATTTAACGAAAATAAAGCAAGATACAACTAAGATATACAGACAAACAACTAAAAGGTAGTCTTACCTGCAATAGCAGCTATCTTTGCAAGATTCAAAAAGCGCTTTCTGTCTGCCAGTGTTGGTTCTGTAGTCACATGGTCAGTTTCTTCCCCATCTTCAGCTGCTGAAATGGACCCCTCAACTTCAGAGAGAGCTAACACATGAAGAGTTTCTGAAGCTGAGGAAAACTTAGTAAGAAACACTTCATGAAGCCAAAGAAGATGGTGGTGATACTTGAGGAAAACGGATAGCTCTTCCTGGAACTCCTCACCAAGCCTCAGAATCTTGGAAAATTGCCTCTTTTCATTTAATTGTTTAAATACAAACTGACAGAAACCCGCTTTAGGTCCCATGCTCTCATGCTGTGTAATAAATCATTTTTAGAACAACAATAGACTGAATCAAAACTGTATCAACAATCTCTTCATAGTAAAAAATAGAAAATATAAACCAGTAAAAGTTACAGAGCTTACGCTAATAAGAAAACCAAAACAATAAGCAAAGACAATTTACCCAGACTATGTGGTTCTGCAGCTATAATAACAGATGAAAATCAATACAAATGAGGAAATATCTGAAAAAAGTGCAATACAAGACCCCTAGTTTACCTACATGTTCTTAATTATAAGTTAAGAAGTACAGGCCAACTTTGTCATGGACAATTATCTTGCAGTAAATTATGGTTGAGCTTCTAGTTCTGAAAGGTGAGAAAATTTTATACTTCATCTCACATTGAAATATCTTCTTCTCTTAATTATTTATATTTGAGTAACAACACTAAGCTGAATGTTTACCAGAAGCAAACTACTAATAAAAGATTCATATAGAAGAAACAACAAATTATTTAATAAAACAACTGTAATGAAAGCTTCCCCTAGAAAAAAAATTTACGAATCCAACATTGGAGGAATTGCATTGACTAAAGCTAGAAAATGACACTGATTCAAGCAAAAACTGTTTAGGAAAACTGTAAGAAAAAATTGCCTCCATATTTTAGATCATTGCATGTATGTCATATTTTTAGTATCAGTAATGAGAAACTGTAACATCACCTGCTTAATACCACACCACAAGGGCAAGAAAATGACCGCTATCTTCTAGAAATGGATAAAAGGAAAGAAAAAGCATACCAAAGTAAGCAAGCATAACCATACCATAAGATTTCTAAGCAGTTCTGAATCATTGAGGTCACAACATATTTGCCACAAAGTTCTGTAGCCTTCATGCCGTTTTGCAATGGACAGCAAACCTGAAGAAAGCTTTCTAATTATTTCTACATCTTTTTCTTCGACAGCTTCATTTATATCCTGGAAAGACAATCAATGTAAGAATGTGTACATATCCACCGGCAGGATCAAAACAAGGAAAAAATTAATCTGAAAAAAAATATTGACCTGATAATGGGCTGCAAGAGAACCTCTCAGTTGCTTATAGAGGGAGTCCAAAAGTGCATCTCGTCTATTCCAATATTCATTTAATAGACCTTTGTGCTCTTCTCCTCGCTCAATTCTTGCTGTGATAGCACCACTATATGCTTCCAGTAAAACTTCAGTGAGTGCCTCTAGATGAGCACATACATCTGATTTTGCAGGCATATCAAGTCCAGGTGTTTCATTTAACAGCTGAAGCATGAAAGAAGCAACACTCCACATCCCATTACGCACAACAGATTGAGAATACCAAGGTGTCAAGCCCTCAGGTGGTGGATACCACATGTGATGCTCATTTTTATAGCTCATGGCAGTGCGAATTATAGTAGCACATGCATTTGAAAGTTCACATGCTCTCTGGAACTGAATCCCATATGGCTGCCCTACACTAATTACAAACTGTAGTTGCCTGTCTAAACAATGAAATACTTCTTCAAGATCAGAAACCTTACTGTAGAATACTTCAGCATTATCTCTGTCCATTAGTAAAACAGTATTACACCGAGCTCTCTCACCAACTAATTGAATAAGATCCCACAGGGCACCATAAATTCGAATCTCTGAATGATAATGTGGGGAACCAACCCCAGCCAAACGGCTTTGGCTTATCATGTTTTGGAGTTCCCTGAGTTGAATTATTCCGGCAAGCTTTTCACCATGCTCCAAGATAATTTGTAAAGAATGCCCTGCTAACAGAAAAGCAATAAGTTAGGCTTGACAAGGCATTTTTCCCCTTCTGCATTTTTATGGACAGCGAGAGAGGAGGAAAATAATTCAAGTCAAATATGATGAAAGTTCAACAGCAGTAGACCATACTCTGTCTAGAACATAACTCCTCGTGGCACTTGGATAAAGCTAGAAACTGCAGAAATTGTTCGTGCTTCTGCTGCTTATCCTTGAGTTGACCGGACACCATAGACAAAATCTCAGCACCTCTAGTTGTTGTCCAGTGTTTAGCCAAAGTGTCAACAATAGATTTGCTGGTTCGGGCAAAAACACTCGTTTCTCCATCCCTATCCAATGCCCCAGACTTTTGAAGCTTTTCAAGTGAACCATCAACCTTCCCAGCAAACAGAAAATCATGGAAAAGATGACCAAGTAAAGTTTCTGATTCTTCATCTTGGGCAGTTCGACATGCAATCCCAGTCATAACAGCCTTTTGTCTATCTCCAGCATCCCATGCATCAGAGCTAACTTTTCTAGGAGCTAAATTGCTTGCCAATGTGAGGTTTCTTCTTTCTTCTTGTACGGATCTTTCATTCGAGCTTCCTTTGCGCGACAAACTTCGCTCAGGTGGTTCAACTCCACCAAGTACAACAGCTTTTTCTGGTATTGCCCATATTCCTGATTTCTCAGTTAGCACAACCCATGCACCATCTTCACCATCATCTGGTGAAGGAAGAACTGATGCATCAAGAACTTTTCCAGCATCATAAGGCAGGTCAAACTGATAGAGACGAGTAGAATTTCTATAATAATGAGAGACTGTGGCTGTTCCATCACCAGAAAGTATGATTGCTGACCCTGGAGGCTTTCCCCCAACAAGCAGCCTCATGGAGAACAAGAAGTCCTCATCTTCTACTCTTGCTTTTGGGATTATCACTTGGATAGGTGCTTTTTTCTCTAAAACCTTTTCACAATTATCAGAATAGATGCTTATCCCAGATTTGTATTGCATGGTCAGTAGAGAATATTGTGTGTAACTTGAACTGCTAACACGGTCCTTACAGAAAGTGGCAACAAGAATTGTAAGCACTTTACCATTGTTGTCTACCTGCAAATCCAGAGGCCAGATTCGCTTCTGACCAGCCAAATCCTTCTTTATACCCAAATCACCATCAGTGCCAATAATTTCATGTGACCAGAGCTTTGCCACATTAAAATCAGGGCAAAGTTTAATATTGAAACACTGTACCTCATGATCAGTCAGCAAAAAGAACTGCCGATTAAGATTCTTACTAGAAGAGAGTGGATAGCCCCAGGTAAGTGACCTTGGATATCCCTTGCTCCCTGGAAGTGGACCACCATCGCTGCTTTGGGACGATACACCCACTAGCTCATGATATACTTTGTTACGGTGGATACCACTAGGGCTGCAATAAAACTGCCAAAGCTCACCATTTGAACTACATGCTATCAACACGCAAGAATGCTGTGTATCAGGAGCAGCAGAAGCAATCAAAGAGTTAAAAGAACTCGATCCAACCAAACCACTTCTGTCCCTGATGCCATGCCGCTGACCGCACGGTGGAGTCTTATCAGCAGGCGAAGAAGTCACCTCTGATTCATCAGAAGATGCAAGACTAGTAACTGGAGCATTTACACTTTCACAAATATTGGGCCAGTAGACAATAGCTCTACTTTTCTGGTTACACAATAAAATTCCAGCAGAGTTGCAATGTTGTACAGCTTTATTTGTTGGCCTTGAGGTACTATCCCAACTAACAACACTAAGCAACCAACTGCTACCATGATAAGAGTTTCTTCTACAATCTCCATATTCCAAAACATTTGAAGGAATTTCAAGAACAATGCATTTGCTTAAGGCTGCAGCCGACAAATAATTCCAAATAAAGAGCCTGCCTTTGCAAATAATCCAGGAAAGGCAAGTTTCCTTATCTATTCCACCAGACATACATGCATCACCTGACAAAGAATTTACAAGAATTTGTGATCGTCTTCCTCATAAGTGACAGTAACAGAGAGAGACTTATTACTCGAGCCACTTGGTACTGACCTGGAACATGCTTCCGAAGAATGCTTGCTTGTTCGTCCCGAACCACTTGGGGAAACTCTCCAACAAATACGGGCTTGACGGGATCTATCTCATGTCCTTTCTCACTTTTTCCAGCTGGTGGAATTCTAGAGACAATATATCACAGATCATAAAAACTTTAATTTACCATTAACATAACAGCCCTAAATTAACCAACTAGATTAGGTAGCAAAAATGAGATCAATCTCGCAGTTCAAACACATACTACAGATTAGTCTGTGAGCAGATAGAATGCGAAAAAGAGATACCTGGCGAGAACAGATAAACGAGGAGCCCAAGGAGCGGGAGTGCCGGTAGTGGGACGATTGAGGATGGAAGTGGTATCGTATTTCGATTTACCGTTCTCGGCGAGTGGAGTTACCGGCGTATGTGAATCGATTTGATTTGGCTCCTTTCGCCGGCTTAAATTCCCTCTCTTCGTTCCAGGAGAAAACATTTCCTTTTTCCTTTTTTCTGTTATTAGCTTCCGAGGTTTAGGGTTTATGCGTTAGGTGAGTTAAAAGGCACAACCGAGCAACTGTGAAGTGGGAGGACGCTAAATTTGAAATGCATTTAGTGGTTAGAGAGAAAGAGAGAGTGAGGATCCCCTGTGCTCGAGTCCAAGAGCCAATTGGTGAGTCCCAGTAACAACTCAATCTGAGCTGTTCATGACGAGCAATCTCTTTGTTACTGGTTACCGAATGGAAATATTAACAAGCAAATTTAAAATTAAAAATACATAAAATAAATATTAATTAATATTTAAAATATATAATAAATAATATTTTAAATAATTATTAAAAAAAAACTAAATAAATAACTTTATTCTAATATGTCATAAGTAAACCCTCTTTTTTTTTGTTTGACTTTTTCGCAAAAAGTCTTTAAATTGATTTTGTAAAACATTTTTGGCGTCCATCCAATGAAAATAGGCCTCACAACAACATAACTATACCGAGCAAGGAATCCGAAAATATTCTTATGTATCTGAAAATTACAAATTCATCGGCTCTGATGTATGCAAATGAAGTAGCTATTAAGTCATATGAGAAAACTGATGACAGTCAATATAGCTTGCACAGAATTGTCATGAAGCCAAGGTACAAACTTTAATCGTCCTGCGTGTGGCTTTGTTCACAGTTATCCAAACCATTGTGATTTCTTTATGACAATAACTAGGTTTCAAGACAACTGATACAGCTACAAAATATACAAGACAGCTTTGTACACGAAAAAGAAAAAAGAGAAAGGTTCTCCATGGAAGAACCATCAACGACACCTTGCCAGATTTAAGACAAACATTGAGTTGGTTGTTTCCTACCCTACTCCTAAACAAAATATACACACACACACACACATAATAAGAAGATTTTGTATCATGGCTCCAGCTTCAGGGAAACAACTCGCGACTGTCTATTGCGCCTTGCCACCTTGACAAAGACTACCGAGAGGCAAGCAGGAGCCCACCAGGGTCGGCGAACTTTTTGCTCCCCTTTTAGACAAGCAACTGCAAAAGATATATTTTGTGTCAATAATAATGATCTGAACTCCAAATAACATATAAAACAAGAAACAGCTCTCTATTTAACTCGCATATGGAATTGGTATAAATAAATTCATCAAACCAGACACCCAAAAATATAATTATCTTAGGGTAAAAATATCACCATAACATTTGAAAATATAGAGCAAGCCTCCTTTATTGATATGGCAGAGCTCTCTAATATCATATTAATCCGATTTTCATTTCCTGTGTCTAAACTATCAATTCACAGTCACTTTTTCTCCATAATTCATTGTCATTTGATACCGTAGCTCAAGTGTCTAAACTATCAATTCACAGTCACTCGGTTGATTTAGAAATGCAGTTAGGACAACTGAACCTTCTCATTCGTCTTCTTTTTGAAAAAGAAAAAAATTATTAATAAAGCTTCAAACTTATCATGCGGCAAGGATGATAGTCAAGGATGTCATCCAGGACATTCCTTCCTTTTAAATCTACTTTACAGATTCAATCACCGCAATGGTGAAGATTGGTTCCACATGCTTTCAACACAATCAATTCAGAAAAACCAAAGACTACAGAAGGGGAGTACCTCCATAATAGTTTAATGCTATAGAAAACACTTCATAAGCAAAATTTGACACATTTGTCAAGACAATTTTAAAATGCAATACATGTAGTCTCAAACATTCTTTTAGAACGTGCACACAGTCAAGTTTTTTATTCTACATGTATTGCTATGTGAACTAAAAATAGAAAAAACCTCGACTGGCTTAAATTTTCACATAAGTCAACCAATCAAATTTTCTCAAACACAATATCACCTTTAGTTGAATGATTGCCTAAAACCTTTCACATTAGAAGAGAGACAAAGGAGAGAAAAATAGACCGACCAACCTTTTATTCGTCTGAGTTCCTTCAACAATGTGATGAAGTCTCCCCACTTCATATGGCACCGCCTAATAAACCGAAGAATCTGTTCAGTAGTGAACATGGACATGCCCTCTAGGTATTCTCCATTGACACCATTTTCTTTGAATATTTGACAATAGCCACCCAGATTTATTTCTTCCAACCATAAGCCAACATCCTTAAAAAATAAAGAGAGAGTATAAAGGAGGCATGTAATTGAACCAAATATCTACGTTTTATTTTTTCTTTCATAAGGTCAATACATTAAAGACTTTGCAACAATAAAAAGTAACCATATTTCTTTAATTTATCTCAAGAAGTTAGGTCTTGCTGCTAATTCCCATTAGTACAGCTTGTTTAAATTATCTCAAGTATAAAGCTTCCTTTGAAACCATGTGCTGCTAACTGATGCTTACTGTAAATTCAATATTTTATTACTCAAAATGATTAATACTCAGAGACTCACTAATGAGGCAATCACAATTTGGTTTTGCCATTGACTATACACAAAATCCACACTAGAACACAGAGATAACTCCAATCAAAACAGAGTATTTATTTTCTTTATTTCTGTTCTGTTCTGCTAACATATCCTGTTAGGCACTCAAAGTATCGTTGATTTATCTTGTTGCAAAAAAAATAAAATCTTAGGTTGGTTCTACGCCAGCATTTAGTTAAAACAAGAGCCTTAAAGAATCTTATAATACTATCAACAAATTTTCTCTTATTTACTAAATCAAGTACATTCACAGAGTATTCGGAATCAGAATCATCCCATCATTACAATAATCTCCTTCCAATAGAATCTCTTTGAAGAGTTATTTTCTGCCTTCAAGCAACGCCAAACTCCCATCCAAGGCCTGCAATACTCTCTCCTCTCTCTCTCTCTCTCACGCCCTTCAAATGGAACAGTGATAACATAAAATAATCACTAGTCAAGGACAATATTTATATCTGATTTGACATTCACTGCATGTGTAGTAGCAGAATTAGACTGAACTAAGACCCAAAATGGTATGTGAGCATAAAAAAATAATTCAACAAAACTATCCACTTCTACTAATACAGTTGTATAGCCTCACACATACAGAAATCTTTTCCGCTGAAACAGTTAGATTCCTCATATACACACACTTCTTGATGATATGATGAGCATTCAACAATTTAAACCACAGCTTAAGAATCCAAGCATACCACAATAACAGAAACCCCATGCGCCTATCTTGAAAACAACAAAAGTTATGAAACAACATCGACATGTAAAACTATGGATGAGTACTAAATCCATATCATGATACTTCAAAGACTATCGACACTGAGACACAGGTCATCAACCACTAGAAGAGCAATCATTTCCAACCTAACCAACAAAAATCAGCTTTACTAAAACAAACACCCATTCCAATATTTACTGCAGCACCAATTATCCTGAATCATACCCCAAATTCCTAGCTTGCCAACCCGTGAGAAAGTTCAATTACTCCAGTAAAGAGCCCACCGTCAATCGCACGTGCTTCCCTCGATTATATCTTCCTCTTCAATCAATTCGATCCAAATTTAAAGTACAATTAACACTCCAAATTGCACAAGTTCAATAGCCCCAATTCAGGAAAAGATCGAACCAAATGGAAAGAACCAATCGAGATCTAATTGAACAACATAAGATCAAACACGATGAAACACGTAAACAAACGAAACATAAAAAGGATTAGATGAGAAAAGAATTTACCTCAACAGTCCAGATGAAGAAATCAAGAGGCTCAGGCGGCTTTTCTTTGCTCATTGTTTTTTTTTGGAAAAAAAAACAAAAAACAAAAGTAAAATCTACTCCAAGAAAAGTTTACCTATCATTTAGAACCAAACCTAAATCAAAAACAATTGTAAAGAAGCGGAAATTGCGGAATCACAAAGCACCTTGTCAGTGTAACAGTTATGGATCCCAAATTTATTGTTAACTTTTTCATAAAATAAATAAAAATTGAATTAAACAAAGTAGGAGAAAAAGAATTACAGAAATTGGTCGTACAAAAGAAGAAGCAAAAGAAGACTAGTGTCTGAAAATACTCTCACACCCAAGCAAAGCAAACAAGCAGCTTGGCTTGACGTTTGCGTTCGGGTTTGCTTTCCACCCCTTCATCATCATTATTATTATTATTATTATTAATGTTAGGGACAATGTGGGGAGGGGTCTGGTGGGCCCAATTTTTGCTTTTTTTTTCAGTTATTTTGTTATTTGTATAAAATTTAGGTTGCTTTCTTTTATTTTTTTTATATTTATATATTAAAAAATATTTTTGGACTATAATTACTAATTTAGCCTACGTCCTCTTGAGTGGGTCAACAGTGTCCAGATAATGTTTTCAAAGAGTGGGGTCCCTGAGATAAAATAATTTGAACCAGAAGAATCAACGGTCTTGATTGAGGAACTCTTTTTTTAAAAAAAATAATTATCAGGCCTTGCGTTAATGCCGACCTGCATGTGCAGCATGTGTGCGTTAGCGACTCCTGCGTCTAATACAATCATGGATTTATCAGACTCATAGAAATCTTGGACCACATACACGGATGGATGTTGACTTCAATCACGCAGCACAACTAAAGAAAAGGAAACTCTTTAATAATTCTTTCAATTTTGCAGTTAATAATAGAAAATGGCAGCCTTTATTAATTGGCGATTAGCGATTGATGATCAAGGATTAGTGAATTGAAGCTATTGGCTAAATTACAAGTAGATAATTGGATAAATAGTCATACCCACATCAGTGGACCACATATTACCATAGATTACTGTAAACCGAAATACATGGTTAGACAGCCCACATGGAAGACAAAGCATGATTTGATTTGGTGGTCTTTAATAACAGGAATGGAAGAAGTGGAACTTTAAAGTGTAAAAGTGCAGTGATAAAAATTAATATAAAACCTGCAATATGATCTTCTTTGTTATCTGCTTGGCTAAAGAGGATGCAGCACCTCACAACAAAATAATACAGTGAAATGAGGTAATCACATTTATGAGGGATAAAAAGTTAAAGCCAAATATTCCTTCCAATATACCAAACTAATCTCCTTCAAGGACAAACACATACTCCCACATTCACTTATGGACATAGGCTTTAAATCATAAGTTCAGATTCCCAAATGGCACACAGTACAAAAATTAGTAGGTAAAACGGGGAATTATTCGGTAGGTCCAACCAACCCATGAAAAATATCATTCTAAAATGTTCACCAAACAAACAGATGGGTGTTATGACATCCAAGCATAGGCTACCAATGCACGATTAATCAAAATTGCCATCAACATTATAGGTATGAGTGTGATCACCAATGTATAAGTACAATCAGAAATGTAGCTGTTAACTTGGCTTGCCATGTCGTTATGAGGTCGTGGATTTGACTATGGCAATTCTCCTTTGCTGGCAGAGACTAGAGGCTCTACCTATCTCTGAACCTCTGGAGCTCCTCTAAAGTAAGAGACAGTATATTCCAAGACACCAGCATTTCTGAGATAACTGGGGATGTAATGAAATAATTGAACAGGAGAAATTAAGCTATGGCAGAAAGAATGAATATTGGTAGTGTATATGACTCAGACAAAATTTAGTCCAATCGTCTGGTGTTGGGTATAAGAGAACTCCTTTCCATTCACCAGTAGAAATTAAACCTAATAACGAAAAATATCTATAGTTGGACTACATAGTGATATGTATTGCAGTTTTGAATGTAAATGGGAAGACCATGCCAGAAGGCAATTCATTCATGATGTGAAAACTCACCAACATTGCATCACTTATATTTCAAGTAGTTAGAAACTTGACAGTGCCAAAATTGCACTGTTAGATGATAATTACAAAGCAAAACCAGCTCTGTCACGTTTAACAGGATCACATGTCTGGTAAACCATGCACAAAAACATTTTCCAATTTTTGAATAAGAGCTCCAACATTCTGTTAGCCAGAGAAGGATGGAGCACTCGACACAAACAAAAATCAAGGAATTACACACTGAAAGGTCTAACCTGTTATTTTCAATTGATGACATCCACCCAGAAATTTTCAATGATTTTCTCGATGAGGAATGCAGCCAGAAATCAACTCTGAAAGAGCACACAAATAATAACCTCACAGTCCTTTCTTTGATATTTTCACTGTTCAAAGCAAGAGGGTAAATCACAGCGTGATCTGACTGATCCACATCCAGGCCATTGCCTATTAAAGGTGAGAACCTCACAGTCCCTCTATTCCAACCCAAAATTACAGTGGTTCCCCACATAACAACCAGTTCGTGAGGCAATGAACAAAAGAGACAGAAGCTTAATCAAGAATCACATTAAACAATCAACAAACCTTAGAAGTCACTGCTGGAAGATGTGCTGCCCAATGTAAGAGTGCCATTACTAGTTTTGCTAATGACCCCCCTACCAAAATACTCAGCAATCACAGAAAACCCATCCTTTGAACTCTTCACTTTCTGGAAAAACCGGTCTTGATCTTTGGAATTCTGTTCCAAGCCTCTCTTCACGTCCATAACAGCTCTGTATTCAGAAGCACACTCTGGGCATTCTTTTTCATTGTCTCCGAGGCAACGTTGATGGAATGAGTGCATACACATGAAGTGTACAGCAGGCAGATCAAGGGTAAAAGTGCAAGCAGTGCACTTGCTGAGCTGAAAGATTCTGGCATTTGTCCTAAGATCTTGAATTTCTTTCCTCATTGTTAACGTGTCTCCCTGCACAATATCCACTTTAACCTCAGTAAAGAATGCTCTAATCGTAGTCCAATGTCTCAAAAAACAACTTCTTTGACAAAAAGTTTTCAGCAAATTGATATATTCAACTTTCATTATTCTCAGTATTGTATCAACACAACGTAAAACACTCAGTTTGTTTGAAAATGAACTGTTTGAAAGCAACACAATGGCAGGAAGACAAAGAATCCTTAAATTTGCCATTGGCCAATCATTACTCGTAACAACATAGCAGTTCTTTTTTTCCACATAAATTTATGTTTTTGAAAAGATGTTTAAGGTCCATATATAAATTATTGCAACCAAACTATCCAGAGTATCCCTCTCAAGGACAAGACATGGCAATATTGACACCCATGTGGGAGGTGGATGCAATTTAACGATTAGACTGTAAAAAATGAATAAAAAACTATGAAACAATACAAAATAAGTAATCACCAACCTGATACTTCTCAATGGCTCGCCGGTCCTCTTCAATTAGCTTTGATTCTTGTTCAAGCTTCCGAGCAATATAATCTTTGATGACAGAGAGCATGAGACAGGGATTCCGGGACAGTGTCTGGAGAACAATAATAGGAGGCAAGATGTCATCCCTTTCAACATAAGTCAAAACTTCCTTCACTTCTTCGGAGCAATCTTCTCCAAGTTCACCAAAATATTTCAGTAGATCTGCCCAAAGAGAAGGATCCCCTCCTTTACCTGAATCCCCCAGCCTTTTGCAGCAGGCAATCAGTCCCGCATGGTCATGGGCCTGCATGTAGCAAGCAATCACCTCTTTATAAAGTTTCATCTTCTCATACAAATACAAAAGCCCTTCTTTAAATGCATTCATTTCACAAAGAATTATAGCAAGATCAACATCATAAAGAGGATGTTCCAGTTCAGAAGGCCATGCGGTCTTAAGCAAGTTTAGCCCTTTCTCGCGCCTTTCCAAACGATCCTTCCCCTTGTTTATATCTTTACCATCAACAGTTAATTTTCCATTGGCTTCCACTTTTGAAATCCCCAATCCTGCCCTAAGTCCAAAATCTACTCCATTATTCACTTGTGAGATTGACGGAAAGTTCAAGTCATTGGACAGATACAACTCCAAAAGAGTGTTATGAATTTCTACTTGAGCAGGTGAGTCTTTCACCTTATTAGTATATTTTTCAAGAAAACCCATAAGGGATTGTGGATGATGAATGAAAATGTTGAGAAAATCAACAGGAGATGGCAACATGGAAATGTACATGCTGCTTGAAGTTCCTCCCTTGGTTGATTCTCCATCCTCAGTACAGAGCCTTAAGAGTATGTCAATTGTGTCCATGGACTTGTGCTCTATGAGAATCTTACCATACTCTTTGACAGTCACCCCAGCTTGACTTGGGTCAAGGCTTGAAATATATTGCAAGGCTTCATCATGTCTGCCAAGGTCCTCGAGTAAAATCTTTAAGTACAATTCATGCTTCCCTGCTTTCTTAGCAACATACATGGCATGCTCATGGTAACTGGCAGCGCGGCAAACCCTTATAGCCGTCTCAACATCAAACTTATGTTCCCCAACTCCATCCTCACTTTTAATAAACACATTCAACTTTTCAACATCCTTCAATTTGGTGTAGCAGTTTAACAAAAGAGTCGTATGATCTTTGGAAGCAAGCCCCTTTTCATGTAACTTTTCCAAGTAATTAGTAAGGTTATAGATCCTTTGTGCATCAAGAAACTTCTGAATTACATATGAAGGTTCAAGGTGACCAATGGTGAGAATGTACTGTGCCATTGCTTCATTGTAATCTTGTTTCCCATATAGATGATCCGCATACTTCCTTAGAACTTCGGCAGTTGCAGCAGCATCAGCTTGCTGACTCTGAACAAGATTTATTGCTACCGTATAAAGGTTTTTCTTAAAAAGCATATCTAACTTGCTCTCCATATCCTTCTCCCCAATACACAAAACAGACTTGTCAGACATTATAAGTATTATATTACCCCATTCACAAAGCATGTGAGAAACTTCTTTAACTACTAGACTGTGGGCTATTAAACGATTCTTTAGGTCATAGACATTGAAAGTATTCTTGCCATTTCTTTGATCAGCAATGACACATAAAAGGTATCCACGAAACCATCCAAGAAGCTTCTTCTCTCCTTCAAAAGCCCAACAAGGACCACGTCCATCAACTTCATAAAAATACACAGCCTCAGGTCTACCAATTATCAACTCCTGTTCACCACAGAAGACAAAAGGAGTGTCAGATTATTAAAACAATACAAATACAGTTTTTTGGGGAACATTATAGCGCAAAAAGGAAAGACACTCGGAGCTTCATACCGAGCGATCACTCATAGCGACACTGTTGGCACTGCTTCCAATATTATCTAGAAATTGCCGCCGAGGTGGTTGGTTGTGCAAACTGCACAAGCTCACTGAATTTAGAGTCACAGCAAACAATTGAAGAGCTTGACCATCCACTCTGAACCCTAAACCAATGACAGAGCACTGGCTTTTGTCTGAAACATTATCCACCTGAAGCTTGAAACGCGTGATACGCTCCCTTGCAATATCCCCTTTAATGCAGTAAATGAAACCATTATCTAAACCAATAGCTATAAGTAGAATTGGTGGAGCTTCCTCTAGTACTAAAAATGAAGTTATCTGCATCAAATCATAATTTTCAAAACATCAACAAGCAAAATCACAATGTCAGGTATCGCACAATTTGATTTAGTTACACAAATTTACACACATTACATTACATTTAGGAATAAATAAGCAATTGAAAAATGTGCTACCTTAGCTTCGGGAAACTGATTAGTAAATATTCTCAAAATTCCAATACAATCAGGACTTGTCGAGCTGGTTCCTTCCGGCTCCATTTTATCAAGGTCAAAAACTTTGAGACACACAGCTGATTGCTGAGCGGATATTTTTTCATCTTCTCCAACAGTTACCAGAAAGTTACGTTGCTGTTTTGTCAATTGGGAAAAAAAACACATCAATTTCTACCCAAACAATATCACAATTACATTTATACTATTTAATGTTCGAATCAGCGTTAAAACCTCACTCCAAAATATTAAAAAAAGAACGAAAGAAAAGTCTTTCTATTGACATTTTCTTAGCCATCAGGCGGAAAAATAATTTCAACCTGTATGTCCTTATACTTTAATTTCAACTTCCTGTTCTTGCTTTTCTTTTTCTCAATTTCTTCTCAGCCAAAGAGTACCAAAGCCTTTAAGAAAAAGGGGCAAAAACATAAAATGAAAAGAAACACTGACCTTGAGCTGCTGGAGGAAGAGGACTGACGAGGAGTGAGCTTGGAAGCGAAAATTGAACTTGAGGCCACGATCGAGAAGGCTAACGGTTCCGTCGTCGCAGCCGATCACAAACTTTCCTCTGCCACTCGAGCAGCACGTGATTTTTCCACTCACTTCCTCCGGGATCGTGCTCTTCCCTCCGTATTTCTCGTCAAAGAACTCAAATTTCCTCCACTGGTACATTTCGTCTTCTCCTGATCAAACGTCTCTTGTTTCCACAATTCTCCGATCGTACGGTCTCTGCTATTGATGCGAGGATGGATCGAGAAGTGCAATGGCTCCCTCTTTCCCTCTCTCGTATGAAGAATTTTATAGATGTCGTTTTTCGGTTGGCTCTGCTTCTTACCGTTCGTTTTCGCATTTTGAGCACCCAAGATGTCGTATCATTCGGAAGAAAAGGCCCATCCGAACGGCCTACGTTCTCTACGTGCTCATCTGATCACATTTTGAGCCAGGCCTGAATGGAATGGAAAGTTTATGAAGCCCAACCAGTGTAAAAGCTTGTCTGATTGGTTTACAGTGGGCCAGGCCTGAAAGGAATTAAGGCTTTCGAAGACTCCATTCAAAACAAATCTTGCTTTGGCGGTAAAACGGCGTCGTGGATCAAAAATTAGGAAAGTACGAAGCTTGTCTGATGTTTCTCAGCCAGTAACACGCTTCTGGTAAGTTCCAAAGAGCCAGATTCTCCGTCCACTGGACCTAAAAGAAAAAAGGAAGGCATAGTACTCCGTTGCATGGCCATAAAAACGTAAAATGTCAGCATCAATGAAGATTGCAAAATAAAATCAACGGCTAAGATTCAGTGGAAGATGGATAAGATTGGTGTGAGGATAAGCAAGCAAAAAATATCCTCCGCCTTTCCTTTTAGATGATTTCCTTTCCATAGCTTTTCCTCGGTGCACCTTCACCTTTGTTTTCTTTTGCCTTGCACCACATGTTAATGTTTGCCAGTTGGATGGATGGACCCCACGCCTCTCTACATAACATAAAACTGCGTTACATATTTTACAGATATTAAAATTTTTTCCACTAATTTTACAGTTTGATCGTTTTAATTCATGCATCTCTCGCTCCGGGACCTCCGGTGCTTACGGGATGTCATATTGGTACGGTGTTGCTCGGGTTGATCTAATGAAAAATGATAATATTTTTAAGTATAATTAGGTGGTGGTTCATCGATCACTAGTTTGATTATGTAATTAACTATTTATTTTAACACCCAAAAGCATGTTGTACACGTCAGCAACATGACAGTTACGAATACTGACTAATTTTATTGCTTGGAATTGGATTGGATCAAAAATTATTTAATAAAACAAATGGACCATGCCCATGCAACGTCAGCTTCTTATAGTTTAAATAAGCTGGCTAATGCCGTCCAAATCGCCAGCGTAATTAACCCTTACTAATAATCCGTAATTTAAAATATTGACCGGCTTCAAAGCAATCGACCAACAGAAAGGCTCCATTAACGAGGCTTCCATTTGAATAATGAATTAAATTAACTTGCAATCCCACATCGTTTTTAGAAGCGCATTGATCATCTCTTGGACACAACAATGAATCGTGAAGTTTTCCAATGTCCTTGCACGACGCATTTATTTCTATCAAAAATGAAAAATCGTGAACACCGAACACTTTGCCTTGCAATTTTGTCTTGTCTCGTATCACGAGATACATACAAAG
Source organism: Xylocarpus granatum (assembly GCA_019650275.1). Classification (NCBI taxonomy): domain Eukaryota; kingdom Viridiplantae; phylum Streptophyta; class Magnoliopsida; order Sapindales; family Meliaceae; genus Xylocarpus; species Xylocarpus granatum. Next base: position 159,332 of record BNST01000188.1, read on the forward strand.
CACTTCATTGTGTTGCCTTCAAAAATCGCCACGCGTTCTATTGAAAATTTCCTATTCTATCTAACGCAGAACTGAAACCGCCCCAAGTTATCCTCCTTGAAAATCTACGATAGATTCACCGTATCATTTAACGCTCCGTCAACCATTGACGGTAACTCTTTACTTTCCGCTTTTTCTGCCGGTTGAACCGGTCCGGCAGCTGGTGATTGTTTTTACCCTCAAATGTTGCACTCAACCTATTCACTCGTTTAATTTAATTAATTTTTTTCATCTCTCTTTGGTGTTGCCCAGCGAATCTTGATGCACCAATCAAGGAGAGCTAAACTGGAGACTTTTTTAAAAAGGGGGGCCCACAAAGCTGCCAGATAGATCATGTGTGGATGATGTGGGTCCCGCGGCTGTGGGTCTAAATTCGCAGTACTACAAAGCATCCAAAAACAAAGACACTTTAAATTCGCTGTAGAGACGACACGTTGCAAACATGCAGATTCCTAGATACACTGTAGATACTGTAACACCATCACCCCCGAGCTGTAAACTCTAAAAGAGTCAATCACGGCCACTCAACTGACAACCGGGGGTCCACTCTCCGTTGCATGTGTAACAAATATGCTCCAATTTACAGTTCTCTCTGGGCCCATGTTTGATCCAACGGTGAGTATCTGAGAACCATTAGAACACGAAGGAGGAGGGTGTTGATGTCATTACACAAAACAGGCCGTTTCGTAAATTCAGGCGCAAGATCAATAAATTTCGGAAATTTTATGCAACTACAAGCTGTACTGTAATTGGAACTGAGTTAATAATAATTTGTTTACGAGAAGAAGTATGAGACAGGGAAGTGAGTTGAATTTATGTACGATTATTTAATAGCTAATTTATTAATAAGAATAAAATATAAAAATGGATTAATTTGTTTCGAGTGAGATATACAAAGGCCGAGAGAGAGAGAGAGGTGGTAGAAGACAACTATATATTTATGTGTTTGATATGATTTGAACTAAAGACAGGCCGCCCTTTGAAGCTATGCTTTCTGTCATTTGTCCCCTTTTCTTTTTTTTCTTTGTTGAGAGTTGAGAGAATTAGAGAATAGAAGAAGAGATTTTGAACAAATAATAATTGAAAAAAAAACAGCAGAGAAGAGAGAGAGAAACAGAAACAGGAAACAGAGTGATCAAGCAATCATGGCCATGAAATAATTTGAGGCCTTGGATTGGTTTGTTTAACTTTGTTTTCTTGATTTTCAGAAGTCTGTGTTAGATTTGGTGGGTATTTTGGATCTTTGATTCGAAACTAATACTACAAAGTTTTAGTTTTATTTTATTTGTTTTTGTTTTCTTGCTTCATGAGTTGTTGTAGAACATAATTTTTGGGACATGTTTTTCTCTAAACTATGGTTTTAGTTTCTAAAATTGACTGCATGGTATGGTTTCATATCGTGTTCTGCTTCTCTTCAATGATTGATTGTCCTTTGATTTAGTTTTCAAAAACATTTCCTGTGTTGTTCTGCATGTATGTTTCTTCTCCTTTTGTTTGCCATTTTTCCTGAATTTATATTAAGTGTTGAATTTACTGAACTGTCCTAGTTTGGCTTTCATGTCTTGATAAGGGACCATTTTATCATGAGAAATTCTCCTTTTTTTAATCAAAATTTTTGTATGCATATCTGCTTTTCAGGATTCAGGTTGGGTTGTATTAATTTCCATTCTGTCATTTCTATATATATATATACGCAGATATATATTGCTGGATAGAGAAATTAATGTATGTATATACTGCTGGTGTTGCTGTTCTTTGGACTGGTAAACTATTTTCCAGCTTTTCTTCTTGTTATACTTGGCTCTTGTTTTGCTGTCAGCTTTTCCACTTTTTAATCGTGTTGCATGTCTCATCCAATTGTACTGCTCATGATTATGATCATTTCCTTACAGCAATCAGCCCAGTTCTGCTTTTCACGTCTGTTCTTGTTCTTGTTTCCTTTCACTGTCAGATCTGCAATTTAATAATTCTTTACGGATGTGAAGTCTTGACTGCGTTGGTTTTCTGGAATTTGCAGGGTTTGAGGATCAGAAATGGATTTTACAGAGTCTACTAAGATCGTCTACAGTAGAGTACAGAAACTAGAGCCTGAAAATGTTTCCAAGATTATTGGTTATCTTCTTTTACAAGACCATGGCGAGCGCGATATGATTCGATTGGCATTTAGTCCAGACCATTCGATTCAATCTTTGATAAACGAAGCGAAATTGAAACTTGGCTTGTGCAAACTTACAGTTTCTCCTCCAATCTCACCTTCTCAGGTGAACACAGCTTCGGTTGCTGATCTGCCTTTACAGTTTGCACCTTTTTCACCTGCTGCAACTCGACCGGTTTCATCTCCTGCGAGTATGAGAGCTGCCAGTCCTCTCTGGGATCTGCAACAGCAGGTCAACAATATGGAGTTTGTCCAACCAGGGTACCCGAATTCGGTTGCTGATGATTATGGCCGTCAAAATCAGATGTGGTTCTTGACATTGGAAGATCAGCTAGATTCTGTTAATACTGTAAACTCTGATTTTCCTAGCAACTACTTCCATCCAGAACCTGCTTTGGGTGCCAGAACCAGCCGAAGGTCTCCGAGCTTGCCAGAGTTTCCTGTTAAGGTTTGCCATTACTTCAATAAGGGTTTCTGTAAGCACGGAAACAACTGTAGGTATTTCCATGGCCATCCACTGCCCGAGAATTTTTCTCAGATTTTCAGTCCTAGTTCAAATGAGATTCGAAACGAGGACCATATGTTCTCACCTGGTTCTCTCGAGAAGCTTGAAATGGAACTCACCGAGCTTCTTAAACTTAGAAGAGGGTTTCCGGTATCAATTGCCTCGTTACCCATGATGTACTACGAGAAGTATGGGAAAACTCTTCAGGCTGACGGGTACCTCACGGAGAGCCAGAGACATGGCAAGGCTGGTTACAGTCTGACCAAGCTTCTTGCTCGATTGAAGAGCAGCATTCGCCTCATTGACAGGTGCAATATGTAAATTTTTAAATTTTACAGTTTAATCTGTTGAATTCTGAAGTAGTATTGTTTTATTTGAGTTACAGGCCTCACGGGCAGCACTCGGTCATTTTGGCAGAAGATATACCAAAGTACTTGGAATATACAGGTGAAAGAAGTGATCCCGGTGGAATTGTCGCTGGTCCTCGGCAAATATATCTTACATTCCCGGCAGAAAGTAATTTTACAGAACAAGATGTTTCCAACTACTTCAGGTAATGATATTATCTGTGCATCTCTGTTTCGGATCTAAATATTTTAGACTAGATATTTCTTGGTTCTAAATTTCTATTTTTTGTTGGTACTACATAATTTTGTAGCAAATTCGGGCCGGTTCAAGATGTTAGGATTCCATGCCAACAGAAGAGGATGTTTGGGTTTATCACTTTTGTTTTTTCTGAGACTGTTAAGCAAGTTTTGGCCAAGGGGAATCCTCATTTCGTGTGTGGGGCTCGAGTTCTGGTGAAACCTTACAGGGACAAGTCCAGGCTTGTTGACAGGTAAGACAAACTAGTCTTGTTTTATGTTATTGCATTGTGATTAGATTCCAGAACTTTGATTCTTCCTGTACATTATGCATTCAGTGTTAATATTCATTTTGGATTTTGTACGAATAATTATGGCTTGATATTCCTCAGGACCCAAAGCAATTGTGGACTTTGATAAGCCATTTCTACCTGTACAAGTATCTCTTTTAATGATTATAGGCATGCTGTTTCGGTCTTTGATCACCAACTTTAACTCTTTTTATTCATCTTCATTGTTGGTGATAATGCATGTGAGGTAGGGCCAATACTTTGAAAATTCTGCACTAACAAAGGTTCCCTACTGCAAAAAATGAGAGTAGTCTTTTTAAAAATTTCGAATCTACAGCGATTAAAATTGTGCGGTAGAAGCACCAATAATACCCTTTTCTCTTCTTAGGACTAACAATTGAAATTAGAAATTTTCATATTGTTTTTGTATTCTTACCTTTATGTTGTTTCCCGCAATTCAATTTAAAAACAAAATACTTTCGTTCTCAGGAAGCATACAGAGAAAGTTCAACACTCCATGTTTGACAGTCCACACTTCACAGATGGAGATTCCGAGCTTCACTCCAGTGAGTAAAACCTTCATATCAGTGCTTCTTTCTTTTTGTTGTTAATACTTTCGAGTAGTTTCTTATCTTCCCTGTGTCTGATATGGTCTAATTGTGTATTCTGTTAGCAGTGCCGAGAGTTTGTGATAATTCAAGATTACTTAGAAAGCAGCAGCTCTTGGAGGAACGGGAACAAGCACTTGAACTCGAGAGAAGGCGCCTCTCCGAGATGCAATTAGCTCCTAATCACTCATATTTTGGCTACTCAGTGGATGAGCTAGAGCTTTCAGAAGGTTCGTCATCATATTATCTCTTTTCATCCTTGCCTCTTTAAATTTTCCTTTTCTGTATTGCCCGACCGATATATTTCTATTCAATGCAACTCTCCGCCCCGCGCAGAACAAGCGGAGTTCCCTTCTGCGGAGCGTTTCAATTATTTGTTGGATGTTCTCAATAGTGGTTCCACCAGTGAGGACAAAATGAGGCATATAAGTACCCACTACAATGATGAAGATAGGTATGTTTCCATACCCTTTCTGCAGTCAACTGTTAGAATTACTTTCAATCATCAACAATTCGTAAAAGTTTTGATACGTTTCCATTAGTGCTTCCCCCACTTGTTGGGAATCAGAATGGATCCTAACTTTTTATTCTCTTGCAAATATCAAAGCATGACTACTGCTGCATCTTCCACATTTTTAGTTTTAATTATCTTTTTGGTTTGTGTACTAAAGCCATTTACTGCAGCCAAGGAGGACTCAATCTTCCTGAGAGTCCTTTTGCGTCCCCAATAGGAAGTGGCATTTCAACAGTTATATAGAGATTTTCAGACACACAATAATAATTATAGAGGTAGACTTATGAGTTCCGGGAGGATTTACACGGGCATAATACAACATCAGCACTATATTTTTTTTCAGACCGAACACTCAAATCCATCAGTCAGCAGTAAAGTGCATACAAAATGAAGGAGAGAAACTAGTGGAAGTTCTTCTTCATGCTATACTTGGTGGAGGAGGATGATACAGAAAGCTAATATTTAACATTTCCTAATTAATTAATGTAATCACAGATTTCGCCGGCAAGCTTGCCGGTTTCTAGAAGAGAGTGTAATAGTCTACTCTAGTAGTAGAAGAAGAAAGGAAGTATAAAAAGAAAACATGAAATATATGCAGGGTGCAGCGAAGAAGAAGATTGAAGTGTAGAAATCGCTGCTACACTCAGACACTAATGCAAAGAATCTAATTCTTTTGCAGCTTTTAACTTGATACAGATTTCAAATGTTTCCACATATTTTATGTTACCAATAATTAGAAAATTATTAATTCACACCGAGAAAATGCAAAACATCAGGGTAGAATCTGTCTACCCTTAAATTTCGGAAATAAATGTGCATAATCATGTTTGTGTTTGTGGTTCTTGAGTCAAGTCTTTTATTATGATGACCTTTACAACTCCATTTTAGTGCAGTTGTTATTGACTTTATGAGAGGGAGGGCGAGGTCAGAATTGCATGTTCTAAAAGCTGGATTGAAAATGATGATGATGAAATTTGAGAAGTGTGGGTCCGATTGTGATTTTGTTCGAGATTTATGGACCCCATACATGGCCATACTGTTCCATTTAGATTGTGAAACAGTGACGTCTGTGATTTATGCGTTTATGGAGTTTCCTTTGTACAGCTAAGATGGATGATAACATCTGGGGTACTCGTGTCCCCCGACAAAATTAATCTCAAATGCATTATTATATAAAAACATAATGGAGAAAAAGGGTTCTGGGGTTACTACTGCACATGGTTGGTGCCCAACACGGGGAACGGTAGTTTTGTGGCTATCATCCTCTGTATTAATTACTAGTATGTAATCATGTGTTGTGGGGCACACATCAAGGAGTCTCTAAAAGGTATAAACCAAATGCATTTGATGCCTTGAGAAAATACAATATTGAATTCTATTTGTAAAGACCTGGTCAATCTAGAGTTGCATGCGACAAGATTCAGTTCCCACTTTCCAGCTTCTAAACTGGCTGAGTGACCGGGTTTATTTGGGTTCCATGTTTAAACAGTGCTGAACACCCAAATATCTGCATACTCCGCAAAGGCATAAAGTTATGCAAAAACCTAAATGTAAAACACAAACTTAACCAGTGCAAGCAGTTTCAATACATATATCGGAAGGAAAAGAAAGGAAAAAAATAAGTTTTTTCTTCTCACAGGGATAGTGCAAGCAGTGTCAAGATTTCTTGGCATAGAATCCTGGAGCTGAACATGAAAATTACATTGAAATGTTTCCAATCTGTTGCTGACCAACAGGTCAATGTTACAGTTCCCTCGAACAGACTGAAGGGTTTTCAGTAAACAAGCAGTCAATAGTTCGGAATGCTAGACAGAAAGTTCCTTGGCGAACATTGCACCTCTACAATCATGGGGAGTTAATGTGGCATGCATTGGCCTGTAACCAGGAGTGAAATATTGCACGGTCTACCTATATTTTCTTTTATAAGAATGATTAAATAAAAAAAAAGTTCAAACTAATCTTAGCTTTTCTGCCAGAGTAGGTTTATGTAGCCTTTGTCTCTGGTATAGCATGAAGAAGCTCATCTGGAGTTGCAGCTGGATCTAAATCCCAGCACTTTCCTGGCAAATTAGTTGCTTCTCCTTTAAGTAGAAAAGATGGTACCTGGTGTGAAAATCGTAACATTTCTCTTCTGGGAATCCATCTAAAAGCATTGTTATCACTTTTTGACTGATATACTGTCTTGAAAACCAGACAGCTTGACAAGTGGAGTAATGCAAATTCCAAGCTCCTCGGAGTAACCATCAAGAACCTCCACCATCTCATACTGGTGCCTCACATCATCTGGAGTTGATCGACTCCAATCTTGTGACCAGTTACGGTAAACAGCCCATATCTCTCCACTTTTAGGAAATATTCGAATACAACCTCCCCTGCCAGCTTTTTCTCCTCTCAGAAGATGAGAGAAAATGTTGACTTGATCAATAACATCAGAATTAAAAGCCCTGAAGTGTCCACAAGATTTGGTAAACCCACAATCCACCCAATTAACAGAGCCAAATTCGCTATCAGTTTTGGAGCTCAAGTAGGTTATGAGAATCTTAAAAGGTTTAGTCGAGATGATCTGGCGGATTAGACAATACAAGCGAGGCATACCATCATCTTCATCATATATAGCCCATATCTGCTTGGGCTTGAAGCATTCCTCTGATCTATCTTTGTCAAAATCATGGAAATCAGGGTCAGGAACTGTTATAGCAAGTGGTCCATTTTTATATGGTTCAGGTTTATTACTGGTAACATCCAAATCTGCTCTTTTAGATGCCTCCCTAGATAGCCCAGCATCAATCATTGACTTTGCATTTTCTTTAAATTCTGCCGCAGCTTCTGCAGCTAACCTCATCTGTTCCAGTTTCTTCCGAATTTCTGTCCTTGCCTTATCAATCAACAACTTCCTCACATCAAATGTTGGTGCGATTGAGCAACGTTTATTTGGGACTTCAGTTGGGCGGGAAAGTTTGGGATCATGCTCATTATTCGTGCTACCACTAGCAAAGTTGACTTCAAAACCAGATTTCAATCCCCTTTCTTCAGATCCATTTCTAAAATTGGCTTCCACAACCACCTTCCTTCTCTTATCAGGTCTACCAGCCTTGGACCCTGGAGGTTCATTAGAACTGGAAATAGAATGTTTTCCATTGGGGTTCACTTTAACCTTGGATCCTGAACTATTATTGTTTCCATTAACATGATAAATAGCATCATTGGTTGTAGCAGATGATCCATTAGGACTCACTATGCCGGTAGAAGTTCCAGATGTTGAGCTATACTGAAATGATACATTCGAAACATACTCATAACCATGTCCAGAATGAAATCCTGCAATTCCATTCCCAGTAATAATTGCAGCATTAGTTGGCACATAAGTTACCCCATCATATCCATGACTTCCATAGCCATTAGCAGGCACATATGGCCAAGGGGTATAAGGAAATGAACCATTCACTGGGGCTGTCCCAGTTTCCACAGCAATGAATGTTCCTCGGCAGTTCTTACATGAAAGCCTCTTGTTCACGTACTTCCTGAGATACTCATACTGAACTTTACAAGAGTTGCAAACAGTCCAAAAAGTATCATGTCTAGTATGAGAAATTGACGAATTGGGGCAACTGTTAAATCCTGTAACTCCAGAAGCATATACTGAGGATAAATTGGTTTGAACTGCCGCAGAGGTCACCTGTTTATTTCTCTTGAGATCATAGGAGCTTCTCTTTCCGCTATCTGACAACAGTGTCCATGCCTCAGAAACAAGCTTGAATGCTCCATCAGCTCCCACACATTTGTTCTTATCAGGGTGGAGCAGCACGGCCATCTTCTTGTACTGTTTCTTCACTGCCTCTTTGTTTGCAGAAGGCTTCAACCCAAGAACTGAATAATAATCAATTTCCCCATTACATTTAATCTCGGAGGCAAAATAAACTTCGAATGTGGCAACCATTTGAGCTATTCCCTCTAGCCCTGGATACAGTGTTTTAGCTTTTAATGCATGATTCTTTGCGCCTTCAAAGTCTTTCTCGGCAAATCGCTTCTCCGCGATTTCTTTTGCTCTAAGGGCCTCCTCTATGTTAGCTTCCATGTAGAAATTCGAAGTACTTCAGAACCAAAGTTTTCAAACAACAGCTACGACCAACCAGGCAATTCTAACCTGATAAATCCATTTCTCGTGCATAACTCCATTTCTCTTATCTGCAAATATTTGTTGAGATAAATTTAGTTCTCGTCTTTCTCAGTATCAAGTTTCAACATTTTCTTAACAAATAACTTAATTTGACCAGGTCAAAGTACTTTCAATAAGCAGAAATGACATGACTGACAATAATCTAAGGATCTTTACATCTGAGATCCGTTTGATAGCCACAGGCCAGAGGAAAATAGAGGAGGTAGCAATTGAAAGCTCAAGTATTTCAATCAAAAATTCATCAACTGAAGTCGCCATAATATAATCAATTGCCGTAGTTGACCTATTCGTTATCTTAAATTCAACATAAATGCTAAGCTTCCAACTTCATTTTCCTCCGTTTTCTCAGCTACCAAACACTCACCAGTGTCAAAATTGAAAACCCCCCATTGCATAATCACCACACAAGATCATAAATTTTAGCTAAAAACTCTCCAATCAAAGCCAAATCTTACTGAACTCAATACTGTAAAATATATGCACACGGATCCAAGTTTCAAAATCACAAAAAACCCCGCCCAAAAAATCAATTATGAAATCATAAGCTTCCAGCTTACCACTACAAATTAAAAATTAAAACTTGCACTAACATTAAAATACAACCCAAAACAACACTTACTGAGATTTGGGCAGAAATGGAACTGAAGCTAGACCCAGATCGACACGTGTCTCTTTGAGCTCGTGCAAATCAAGATTCGTGAGCTAGTTGTGAAACTCAGTGCAGTACTGCAAAATACTCTCTCACAAAACACTACGAGCTTTTTTAAATAGATTTGCAGCAAAGTGGAGAGTCACAGATTTGTGCAATTCAGGGGCTTTCGGTTACAAAATACATTTGGACTTCCAGAGAAGACGGTCAATCGCCGGCGAGTAATCGAGATTCCGTCCATCGCCGATTCGAAAATGAGAGGAAAAATTAATAATAATTATAATAAATAATAAAAATGATAATTTTCAGGGTAGCATGTAATTAAGCAAACGGAGTTAATAGTAGTAAAGGCGGGGATGGTATTTTACGCCAATGTGCGCTGTCATTTTACATCAAATACAATAATTGGAATTAATTATCAAAACCAGGTACCTTTTAGGGCTGTGTAGTTTGGTGGTGGGTAGAAGTGGAAATGGGCAAAGGATAATGGTTTTATTTTTCAAATAACAATAATTATTTTCATCATTATATATATATATATAGACTTAAATTATTTATTATTTACTTTAATATTGTTACCTTCATTGATTTTATAATTATACATATAATTAAAGAATGTAGGTAATTAAATGCGATACACTCGAACCAAGTCGGTCCGCTCGGGAAAAAAAAAGACATAACTTGATCAATTAAATTTGAAACACACATACTTCCGTCTAGGTTGGCTCATAACCACGCTATGGCATTTGGGTAGTTTAGTGTTCTTGAATTGCATTTGTGGAATTTCATGCCAATTGGTTCATATGTGAAATGAACCATTGTATTGTAGATATAGACATAGTGCCTTTAGTTTGTTGAGATTTGTACCTTCCTTATTATTTGGAATTGGACCACCTCATTTGCAAACTTGAGGCCCGTTTCTCTCTATTTTAACACCATCAAACCCATTTTCTTAAATCAAAAGTTAAACCAAAACAAATGGGTCCAAATTTATATGTAATTTGGGTGATTATGGGGCCCAAATGTTGTCCCCAAAGGCTTGCCTTTTAGTTCTAGTCTAGCTCCCAGTGGGGTGGTGGAATTTGTCTTTTTCTTTTTATCATTCGAATTTTGTCTTCATTATTATTAATAATGATGTATATCAATTTTGTCAATTTTAGATGAATTGGATAATAAATTCTATTAAATTACCAATTTACTACTGGGTGGGTAGTTGCTTAGTAGAAGTGGTAGGAGACAAAGGATATTCTTGCCCCTACATATAAGACAATGAAAAATAAAAAGTAAATAATAAATTTCTTTTACAAAGCAAAAGCAAAAGCAGAGGCATTTATTGAATATTAGAAGCACTTTTGAACTTTCACTCTCAGAAAACAAATTAGCCAGCTATGTTTTCTATGTGTCATTTACTTCCAATTTACATGTATTCCTTAGAGGTCACCCCACTTTTCCCTTTTTCTTTTTTAAAACATATATTTAATTGAATAAATTAATATATAAATATTTATAATTTATTTATTTTAACTAATTAAATGTATAAAATGCAATCAAAATAATAATGAAAATTACCAGCTTATTTTATTTCTTTACTAATAAATAAATGTTAATAAATTGATTGAGCCAAACTCATAAATGAAAAATATTTATTTGAAAAAAAAAGTCAACAAATCAGACGTTTACGGGCTTGCAGAGGAACATTAGAGATGACGTGGAGGCATCACATTCGTCGAGTCTGTCATCCACGCCGAGCCTTTCGTAATAATCAACGCAAAACAAAGAAAGCGAGAGCTGCAGCTCATCCCGCGTCCACGTTCTCTTGCCTCGGTGATTCGTCATCTCAGCAAGTCGACTCAGAACCGGGCGCAGACAAACCATGTACAGCCTTTTATATCCTCCGAGAGCGACGACGACGGGACGTACACTGGAAGGCGAAGGAGGAGCCGACACGTGACGGAAGCAGAGTTCTTCCCAGAGAGAATCGTTCCGGGCTAAAGTGCACCAGAGCCGACAGACGCACGCGGCGACGCTAGAGGGAGCGACCGTCCAGTCTTTTAAGAATTTCTACGAGAATATCTACGTGGTCGTTGATGAAGAAGTGTGCCTCTTCTCTTTTTCTTGCAGCATGGAGAAAGAAGAAGAAGTATCAAAGATAAAAGATTTGTGTTTTACTTGTAATGAGACTGCAAAGATATCAAAAAAGGGTGATGGGTATTTATATCTTGCATGCATGGCGATCAAGAGAGACTCAAATCCATCTGTGTGTTAAGAAGAGAGTCAAATACTCTGAGGGAGGTGGGAAAGTGTGGCGGTATCGAGGGGAGAGGAGAAAGTGCCAAAGGAAAAACATCCAAAGACAATAACTGGAACCAATGTTTTGAATATACATATATATTTTTTGTTCTGGGGTTGAGGAGATTTGTTGGTTGTTGTTTTTGTTGTTTTTTTCTTCTGGTTGTTCGCATGTTTCAAGACTTTCTTCGGTTTAGGGCCGCTGTGAATAGTGAAAGCTGTGAATTGAATTCTGAGCGTTGAATTTAGCGGCCACTTGGCCAGCCATATGCATGCACAGATGGCCAGTCTATTTCGTGTTTGTGTACGCATTGCTTTAGTAGGCCGTGGACCATTTGTGGACCATTTCTTCTATCGAGGCTAGCTCTCTATAACGTTATAAATTGCTTTTGAGACGTGCTCTAATCTCTCTCATCGAATGAAATTAACCAAGTTTTGACTATAATCTCCGACAAACCATTTGATAATGAAACTGTTTAACTAAGTATGTCTGAACTTTAATGGATTTAATTGGGAGACCAGAACTAAATGAAATTGTACAACACGTGCATTATTGACGATGATAATGTAAATTGAGGAAATGACACCAACCGCATAGTTAGAAGAACACATGCCAGTTTGAGTTTAGATAGTGGGTATGCGAGGCAGACGCAGTACTTGTTTGGCTGTCCGAAGGGTGTTGGATTTTGGCTGAGAAGGGAAACACCGACACCTTTGAGACAGAGAGCATGTAATATACATACTTATATGCAGTATAACGTCATCATAGATGAGGTTTGAAATTGACATTAGATGACTAGCTACCTCACAAATATATTAATTTATGAAGACCTAGCTTAGCTTTTCATGTGGAGTGAGAGAGAGAGAGTTGTGTCTATTGTGTTGGACTTGTATTTCTTGGACACATTCAGTACTCTTCTCTATTCTCTGCTCTGAAGAATTGATGATGGCAAGATTGCAAGGAGAAACCGTAAAACAGTTGGCAGTGAATTTCACATCTTTCACTCACTCCCCATCCATTTTCATCTGTAGTTTGCATCTGATTTCTTTGTGATGGTTTTGTACAGTATGCGACACTGCTAACGGGTCAACTTTTCACGGAATATAAGTTTTTTTTTCACTGTTTCACCAATTTTCTTGTGTATGTTTGATTGAATACATACATGCATACACGCGTACAGAAATCATGAGAGGGGTGGAAAATTTTGTGAAGAGACAAACAAACAAGGAGATAAAAGGTGAACAGAAAGGACAGAAAAAGAAAACATATTGAAATGAAATTACAGTCTTGGCTAACTGCTCTCGTAGCTTCAAGTGAAGTAACATGGAATCTGTGAGAGAGTGTAATTTCTTTAATCTCTGTGTTATCCTTTCGAGGGAGATTAGGGTTTTGTGCCAATTTTGTTCATTGTTTTTTGGACTACTTTTTATGAGGAAACTTCTAATTCGACTTAAGTTAAAAGCTTAAAGGTGATTTGTACCCATATTGCTAGAATTCACATTAACAATTAAAATCCTTTTTCACATTACTGGATATGTCAGTCAGTCAGTCGGTCAGTTTACCAGATTCACTGATTCAGGGATCTATGTAGTATACCAAATAAGACAGGTGAGAGACCCAGATGTTACTATTCCAAAACAATTAATACGCTTACACGTCGTCGTTTGGTTTGCATTCTTTAACCTGTTCTGTTAAAACACTACGGATTCTTTAAGTCTCTTCCTTCAACAGTTTTTCATTGCAGTAAAAAGTCTTTGCACGCCATTCTTGTTTTCTTGCGCAGAAGATGTGCCCAAGAGCCAAACCGGTTACTAATCCACTCGCGTACCAAATTCAAATGGAGACTCCGAACCTTGATCTTCTTCTGGAGTGGTCCGGAATTTTCACATTTTCTTGACAAAAGGTTTTCCACGTAGTCTTGGATTGCCGTCGAAAGAGATATTCTCGAATGTATTAAATTGTTTTCCTTGTGGTATCGATCCTGTGAGATTGTTACTCGAAACATCAAACACTTCCAGGGATGTGAGCTCTGCTAGTCGTTGAGGAATCTCCCCAGAAAGACTGGTCCAATGATTCCAGCACTTTCAGATTGTTCAAGTACTGGGATGCGACCGAGGAGATTGTTGTTGGAAAGGTTTAGACTGTTAAGCCCCGTCAAATTAGAGATTGTTGCTGGAGAGAATGATGCCTGTGAGAGTGTTTGAGACCTTTCCGTAATACATCTCCATTCCTTTGTTACTCATTGTAATAGAGTAATCATAAATATATCTCAACGAGTAATCAAAAGTGTCTGAACTACTACTGGGTAAAATGTAACTTAAACTTTGCCATGGTTGATCTTGCATATATGTTAGCTGACTTGCAATGGCATTCCAGAACTGGAAGTATTTTGATGGAGGCTTTTCTGAAAATCTGTTGTGAGAGAGGTCAATGATGCGCAGTTTGGGAAACTCAAAATATGTTTCAGGTTCTCTTATTACCCCACGAAATTTGTTGGATTGTAACATTAGAACCTTCAGCTATGGAAGAGTTCCTAACCAAGAAGGGAAAATATCAGTGATTTGGTTATTTCCGAGATCAAGAAATTCTAGCACTGTACAATTGGCCAATGATCTCGGAATTCTCCCTAGCAATAAATTGCGGCTCAAATCATATCATCCTCAGATTGTTGCATGCATGAAGATTTCTGGAATGCTTCCGTGAAATTTGTTACTTTGCACATTTAATATCGATAGGAGACGACTGGAAGTACACCACTTAAGTCATTGTGTGACAAATCAAGAACACGAAGATTGTTCAGGTTACATATTGCTATAGAAAGTTCGCCTGTCAGGTTTGAGAGCAGATAGTGGATGGCGGAAACTAACGGAATTGGGAGTGGCCCTAGCAGTTTATTAGACCAAAGGTCTAAAGTGAGAAGACGAGTCCATGGAAGAACAATGAGTTGTTGATTACACCCTGTTTTAAGGTTGTAGGAAAGGTTCATGAATTCCAAATTTCCTTTACTTACATTCAACAACTATCCTGGCATTTTGCAGGTATCTTGTTGTCAGAAAGATCCAGAACAGCCATGCCAACTAATCCTGTTTGTGCAGAGAATTTGGGAACTCTCCAGGCTGCATGAGGCTAATCCTAGAAACTGA